>LPNX010023027.1:0-130122 GCA_001517045.1 Pseudotsuga menziesii
AATGCTTAACTGCTTAAAGTATTTCTATTTTCCTTTAATTTACGGCTGGCTTAATAATCTGTACTCAAAGCATTTTTCTGCTATATTGTAAATCTTGTTCATAGTCCACATTGGTGAATCATCTGTGTATTGCTTAATACTTGATTCCTTATTGTTCATAATTGTATTATTCATTTATCTCATTGATAGATAATTTAATCTGTAGATAATCATTCTTATTCTTTTAAGTTTGTAACTTGTAATATTTTGACTCCATTATCTAGGCACTGGTCTTGTTTCATATAAGGTCTTAGCCTCTTCTTAAGAGAAGATCCCTTTAATTAATCATTAATTAATTAATAAACCTGGAACATAGTTTTCCCATAGGGACTACCCCCCTTGGCTCTGTTGGGATCTTGCCTAAACGGAGGAGTTGCGGACTGTGGTGACAGTGGTCCCCAGCTCTCACTTGCCCCCAAGGACACACATAGCAGGTTGTGACTTTCCTGTGTCATAAAGTGTGTATTAGGCGGCAACATCTTTGGCGCCGTTGCCGGGGACGTAAAAATTGAAAACCTATCTTAGAAAACAAATTTTAATTATTTAAACATTATAAAATAATTACTGTTCAATTTTATAGTGCCTAATTCACTTAGTAGTGGTAAAAATTTCAAACTTATTAAAATAATTACTCATAACTAAGAGTCTTCTCTCTCACTCTACAGTCTTCTCTCTTACACTAGTGGCATTATATTTTGTTTTTTAAATAGTAATTTTGGTTGTAAATAATGTTTAAAAAGAAATGAATGATTTTTTATGTTTAATATTTAATGATTGATATCTATTATTATTTTAAAAATATTATATATGTTCAACTTTATTATATTGATGTACGTTTATTTATATTATATTGGTGTATATTTAATTAAAGTTATTGTATATAAGAAGCCTACTTCCGTATTTTATCCGTATTGGATTTTTTTGTTATGTATTTTTTCCGTATCGACTCGTATTCGTATTCGTACTCGAATTATGATACTATGTTTGATACTCTAGTCACTCTATCTCAGAGAGAGAAAATCAACAAGAAATTACATTGGGGATTAAGCTTAGAGCCACACAAATTAGCAAAACAAATACAATGGATAGTTACTTGATGAAGATTACTGAATTACATGATCAGCTTGCGGAAATTGGAAAAGAGGTCAAGAGTAAAGAGGTAGTTCATGGGTTTTCATCTTCTCAACAACCTTTTGTCCTAGGTGTTTGTGCCCCATATACACTTCACTCCTTTGAGAAGTTAAGGGATGGTTTCATCTAAGAGGAAACTAGAATGGAGAGTGTCACAAATATGAAGGAGAGAGAGAAAAATCTAGCCCTTATCAATGAGATGAAGAGGGCAATGAAAAGGGATGACCCAAGAAGGGTTTCAAAGGAAAGAGAGGAGAATCAGGTTCCTCCAATAAGGTAAGGACTTGACCCACATCAAGTGTTTCAAGATGTTAGAAGCTTGGCCACTATGCTTCTCAAAGACCGCATTCATTTTTCTAGGAAAGAAAGCCACGTAAATATAGAAAAATCATCAAGAAATCCTACAACACACCTTGGACCACCTAAAGAAAGTCGATTTGTCATACAAAGGTTTTGTGCACAAGCTCCAATTGTGCCTTTGCCCACAATGTCTTTCCCTAATCAAATGCTTCTCGGTGAAGCTTACCAAGGGAGTGCAAAAGCCCCTAATGTAGTGGATGAGCTTGCATCCAAGTTAGAGACAACCTACTCAATGGTCTCACCTATCATCTATCATTATGTCTGGTGTTGAATCCTATCTGGAGAATGGAGCATCCAAACATGACTTTCAACAATTAGGCCTTCAATATGCTTTAGGAGAGGAGTTGAGCATAAAGGCCTTCAATAGACTTTAGGAGAGGAGTTAGACATACAAGACGACCTTCAGTACACTTTAGGAGAGGAGGCAATCATACAAGTGGAGCTTGATGATGATACCATGTATCTAGTAGTACGAGTGGGATCTATCTCATTCTAGATGCTCTCAAGTGATGTTCTTGAGTTTAGTGGTCTTTTATATGTACCTAGTTTGATTAAAAATCTACTTTAAGTTTCAGTTATGATAGACCTGGATGTATTGTTGAGTTAGATTATTAGCAAGTCATCACACGAAAGAGATGCCTGGATCCTCGTCGATTTTGGCTAGAGGTATTCAACAAGGTGGTCGATACAGGTTGTTAGTGAATCCAATGAGAACCCTAGTATATGGCAGTGACAACTTGAGCAAGCTTTTGGCACAAGAGGCTAGACCACTTACACTACAAAGCATTGTCAATCTTGAAGGGCATGGTCAAGGATTGTTGGATTTTAAGATCAAGAAGATAGGAATGCGCAAGGGTTGTGCACTTAGCAAGCATACCAAAATTGCTTTCCCAAGTAGTGAGCATTGGTCAATTCTTGACCTAATGCATTTAGACATATGTGGTCCCATGACTTCTACTTGACTATTAGGTAACATTTATTGATGAGTCCTACTAGGAGACTTGGATCTACTTCATGAAGACCAAGGATAAGGTATTCAAGAAATTTCAAAAGCTCTTGTAGAAAATCCAACAAATAAGAAGATGAAAGTGTTTAGAGCATTCAATGGAGAAGACTAAATCTCTAAGGAGTTTGGCACTTTTTGCAATAAGCAAAAATTAAGATGAAGTTGGCAGTGCCTTACAATACACAATAGAATGGATAGCAGAAAAGGCAGGCAGTTCCTTCATAGAGATTGCCAAAGCAATGATCCAAGACTTAAATCTACCCATGTGTCTTTGGGTAGAAGCATGTTGCGTAAGAGTCTAATCCCTGAACAAGTGTCCTCATAGGATATTGAAGGACAAGGCACCAAAAGAAGCATTTGCAAATAAGAAACCATACATATCACATATTCGTGTTTTTGGTTTCCCTTTGTATATTCATATTCCCGAGGAGAAAATAAATAAACTGGAACACTCTAATTTGAAGGGATTTTTTGTGAGATAAGGGAATTTTCGTGGGATACAAGAAGACTTTTAAGGCTTACAAACTTCTACACTCCATCTTAGCAAAAGATAGTTGTAAACCAAGATGCCAAGTTTGAAGAGGATGCAAGATCCTTCAAGTCTCAACTGCCTCGAACAGAGATTAAGGAGGATGAGAAGCTCGTTGCCCCAAAAGTTGATCCACAAATTCCATGTAAATCAAAATTGGATTAGTTAAGATCCAATTCGGGTGCAAAGACAACTTTATCACCTAGTACAGCGAGGAGACTGAGGTGGTTTACTTGAACACTATAGGAGGTAGAGCGCAAGTTGGTGCTCCAAAGACTTCTTTTCAAATAAGCCACCTTCTCAAGAAGTTTCCTAGCTACATTGCATTGATGTCTTCCATTATTAATGCAAAGCCTTCCAATAAAAAGGAGGCAATAGGCTATCAAGTATGTTAGGATGTTATGGAGGATGAGTACATGAAGAATGATGGGTAGGAAAATGTGCCTAGATGAGAGGGGAAGTCAATAGATGATTCCAAGGAGTTGTAGAAGGTAATGCATGCAACCAATGCCAATATAGAGAAGTACACAACTCATTTTTTAGCTAGAGGATTCTCTCAAACAAAGGGAGTTGACTATGAAGGTATTTTTCCTCCAACTACCAAGTACCTAGTTTGTAGTTAGAGTATTCGCTTGGAGAGAAAAAGTTGACTATGGGGACTTTTGCTCCAACTACTAGGTACACTTCTATCATGACAATCATATCCTTGGCATTAGTTTCTAGTTGGTAGTTATATCGGATGGATGTAAAGAGAACTTTCCTCAATGGTGTGATTGAGGAAGAAGAAGACATTAAGCAGCCAAGAGGGTTTGAGGTTCATGGGCAATCCATTTGTGTAGGTTGAAGGAAGCCCTTTACAAACTAAACCAGGCATCGAGTGCTTGGTACTCCATGGTCAATGAGTACTTGTTAGGGTTTGGGATTCAACAAAACTCCTACAAATCCCAATCTTTATTATCTATTTGATAGATCTAATCTACTTATTTTGGTGGTATGTAGATGACTTGATACTTGTAGGGATTTCTAATAATCTCATAGTCATGTACAAGGCAGAGTTGGCACAAGAGTTCAAGATGGAAGACATTAGACTAATGCATCATTTTTTAAGTCTAGAGGTGTGACAGAGCCAAGTATGTAGTTGAGATTTTAAAGATATTTCAAATGATGCACTATAAGCCTCCAACTACTCCCATGGCACCAAAACTAAAGTTGCATGCAGATTTGGATTCACATTTGGTAGATCGTTTGATGTATATACATTTGATTGGATCTTTGATGTATATGGTTAATAACAAAACCAATACATGTTTTGCAGTGAACACTTTGAGCAAGTCAAGGCAGATGCTCTAAGTAGCTACAAAACATGTGTTATATCACTTAAAGGGGGCAATATATTATGGTCTATGTAAGACATGGGAACAATAAATTATGGTTTGCAATATGCAAGGGATGGCAATATTGCATGGATTTGTTGATTTTGACTTCATAGGAGATGTCGGTAGCAAGAAGAGTACTTCAAGTTGTTGCTTTAATTTACATTGAGGAGTGATATCTTACTTCAGGGGGAAGCAAACATCAATGTCATTGTGTTCAACAAAGGCAAAGTAGCATGCACTACTTGTTGAGAAACCATCTAGCTTTGCAAGTCAATAACAAAGCTAAAGCCAAATTTTGGAGCCTACTATGGTCTACTATAAAAATTAAAGTTATATCAAACTCTCCAAAAATCCAATATTCCATGATCGTTCCAAGCAAATTGACATCAGGTATCATTTCCTCAAGCATTAAGTTCAAAAGGGAGCAATACTCTAGAGTATGTTCAAAATAGATCAACAAGTTGCAAATATTTTGACTAAGCCTCTGGAAAAGTGGGAGTTTGAGATGTTCAAGGAGAAATTAGGCTTGGTGGAAAAAACTTTCCTCGATACAAGGGAGTCATTAGAGGAAATTTGGGGTCTAAAATGGGCCTCCTAAGGAAAATAATAAAATTATATTTGCGAAGTTTCAAAGAAGAGAGAAAAAAACTATTTTTTTCATCGTGTTTTCAACATATCTCCTCATTATTCTACTCAAATTTCGAGCAGGAGCACTCGTTGGATGCGGAATTAAATTCCACATCCAACGAATACTTTTGATGGACCCCACCCCACGAAAAACGAGAAATATATTTTAAAAACGTGTTACTTTGAATGTTTCTATAGATGATTTTTTTATGTAAGGGAAGAAAGTTTCTTAAACAAGTTGTCAACTAGTTAGTAGCGATTCGATGGATAACTCTTCATACTCCTCGGCACACTTCAATACAATACACTTCATATGAAATTGTCAGCACCTTGTTCAAGAAACTTCCTTCCCTTCCTTCCTTGAAGAAAGCATCTATAAAAGCATTCAAAGTAACACATTTTTTAAATGTATTTCTCATTTTTCATGGGGTGGGGTCCATCAAAAGTATGCAGTTTGGGTACTCGTTGGATGCAGAATTGAAATTCAAAGAGTGCTCCTACTCAAAACTTGAGTAAAACCACAGGGAGATATGTTGAAAATACAAAGAAGAAAAATAGTTTGTTTTATGACAAATATGCCAAGTCAACTATTATGGTTGACTCTTTTCTTAAAATTCTATTGGCTAGCTCTTTATTTTTATGAGGACCATTTTGGTTGGCTCTTTTCCTTATGAGGCCCATTTTAGACCCCAAATTTCCTCTAATGGTTAGTTTTTGGTACCTCAAAAGTGTCCTCCAACCATGGCACATGTGTAACATGTTACCCGTCGTATTGTATGAGGGTAATCCAACAAATTATGATGATTTCATTCAAATTTTGAATCTCGACACACCGAAATCAGTTGCACATGGCTTAGTGTCCATTGGGATGATTTTCAGGTTAGATTGTAAAGTGTAAACTATTATTTAATGGTGTATATATTAAGTGGAACGCCCCCCTCCTTAAAAAATGGTGGGCACACTCCATTTAGACCAATTTAACCTCTCAAATTATGTTAGGCGCATCCCCTGGAGACATAATCCCCTATTTGTTGGATTCTAGAGACAAGATTCCTTGATATTTGGGATTTATGTCTGGAAATCCCTAATTTTAGAGCCTAGAATTCTTGATTTGTAGATTTTGGTTGGGGATTTCCTCTTTCTATGGGGGTTGCATCTCCTGGGGACATAATCCCTTGATTCAAGGAGGATTTTCCTCCTCGTGTGGCCTATCTCCTCTTAGAGGTGGTGCACTTCTTTATGCATGAGATCAACACTTGACTAAGCTTTCTTAAAGGTAGTGCACTCTCTCCACGCATGTGCTTGACACTTAGATAGGCACCCCTCTTGCTTCATATAGTTATACAAGGAGAAGGCCTCTTCATTGTAAAATATGGTTGGAAATTTGGAGTTCCCACTCTTGAGCTTAATCAATATATCTTATCTTGGAGCAAAGATTGTTCTAAGAATTTCCTTCTTTCGCATGCGTGGTGCACCTATCTTGTTTGGCTCTTTTCATGGTTGTAAGTTTACTGGGTGATTTTACATTGTCATTGTATGCTTCTTGTTTACACCATAGGTAAAGATGCTACCATCTTAATGGAGAAGGATGTCTTAGATTAATCTTTATTTCGTCCTTCCTTGCATTATTTATTTATAGGATATAAGTGTTGTATTTTTATTTCATTCGGACATTGTAGTCATAACTTATTTATAAGGTGCATTTCAAAAATGAAAAATTAGAAAGGAAGTGGAAACTTTATTCGATCCCCTCAATGTAAACCCCAATTCATATTCAATTCCATCAAGTAAGGTTTGGGTTAGCAACTGCAATTCTTCCCTCTTGGTGACCTATTAAGCAAGATCCTCTTAGTTGGTGATCCTTTGATTATATTTTTCCCTTGATTGGATTGGCAATAACCCTTCGAGTGGTCCCTTTTATCCTCCCAGTCAACTATTTTCCTACGCTACATTGTTACACTGCACATGTACCCAACGCACCTTCAAGGTACCCCAAGGAGAGAGAGCCAACTTTTTCGACCAAGAGGGGTGTTATCGAGCAATGGTGGTCATGGTCGGGCCCTTTAGTTCCTCCTTTAGGAATATTATGGCTTAATGGCAATGTTGACTACCCTTTGTTGGGGGTTTTAACCTCGAGGTTGGTGTCCAGGGCTCCTAAGGGTTGGCCACTGGGTCACATGGCTCCATATCCTGTTTGCGTGCTCTAGAGGCCTCTGCTTCAGCTACGAGACATTCGTCTCCCTTTGCAACCACTTAGAACACCCTCCTGGTCCTTCAAACAACGAGCACCTTCTCTCCTTGGCCTAATCTCCTCAAAGGAAGTCATCCTCCACGTTGGGCCTTCTTGATGCTTTGAGGAGGGTGCTGAGGGACTTTACAACATTCTAGGGGTTAGATGGGGTATAACGCCCTCCCTCTAACTCACTCCAACCTTTGGTTAGAAGTGATTCGCTTATTTGAGCACATTTTGGCACCTAGGGGTAAAAATACCCCAGGTAGCCTACCTTGAGCCTACATAATGGTTATCTTTTATTATTATTTTGTTTTAATTTTAAGTTGACATTTTATAATTGCAAATTGACATTTTAAAGGCATGTCAACCTGGATTTTATTTGTAAAAGTGAGCTTGAGATCATATAAATAGATCTCCTCACTTCATTTTAACACAAGACTCATGGGATAATACACTATGCATTTGTTTTACCCTTCTTAGGGCTCTTTGGAGAGATGCACCCCTCTTGAGGGAGATTTTCTAGGTTAATGCAAGCTTTCTTTGGTGATCTTTAGTGAAATTCTTTTGCAAGGTGATGTTTTGATTTGTTAGCTAAACACGAGCACTTAGAGGTGAGGTTTCTTATATCTTTGTTTCAATGTTGGTAGATGATGCATGTGCAGGGCTAAATGGTAGCCCCAATGTTGCATTTTCTCCTAGAATAGGCCATTTCCATCATTTTTGTCACCTTAGCAAGTCGAGGCATGTCTCCTTGTGAGTGTCCTCTAGGTTTTTCCCTTAATCTTCTAAGCCAGTTGCTCAACCTAGGGTCTCTTCCTCTCTCGGTTAGCCATCCTCCCTAGATGCCCTAAGTAAAGGCAGGGCTTTGCTAGGGTCGATCTCCCTTTGTCTTCACACATCTTTTCTCTTCGAAAACCTAGTCTAGGGTTAGCTTAGGGTTAGTTTTAGGTTAGTGTTATGGTTAGTTTCCACCTAGGTTAGGGTTAGCACCTTCCATAAACCCTCAAGTCTACTGCTGCTGTTGCAACAGCCCTCGCTCTCCCTCTCCTTTACCTCGTTACCCTCCTTAGCTCCCTAAACTCCCTTCGATGCTCTCTATTAACCCTTTCCCCAAGCTCCCTCAGGCCTTCACTTCCCTCGCTGGCCTATTCTCCACCCTCATTGCCCTCCAAAATAACAGCCTTAACAGACCTACAGTAGCCTTGGCCTCCTCTTCTATCCTGGGCCTGCTGCTGCTAGCAACAGTATTCCACTCTCGGCAGCCTTCTAACCACTTCCCCTCACCCTAGGCTTCCCTCTCTCCTAAACCTCTACCCTAACGGTTTTATCCAAACAGCCCTAGGGCTGTTGTTTTTACCCTCCTCACGGTCTGGTAAAGACCCTTCCTTTTACCTCTCGGTCCCATACGTGGTATCTTCTACCCATAGCTTAGGGCTGCCCTTACAGTCGAATCCCTCCCTTTAGTTGTTACAAGTCTTCCCTAACCTAGATATTGACAAAACAAAAGGTTAGTTCATGGTGACATAGACTGCTGGTTTAATTGCAACAAATAAGTGGACTGTTTTGCGTCTTTACCATTCACATGTATAGTCTGCAAAATTGTTAAAGGTTGATGTAATTGCTCGGTAAGTACTTAGTGAGTGCACATAATTGTTTATTATACTAAAGTAAATGCCTAAACTGCTACCGCTGTCATAAATGTTACCATCCCTAACTGATACCCTTCTTGCTTCATTTTTAATACTGCTGATAACTAATAGTATAGTACTGGTATGAATACTACTTTGGGTGATGACTGATACATACTGTTGTGCAAGTTGAATACACATAAAAGTCAGGTTTTAAGTTTTAACACATAGTTGTTTCTTAGACTAAAACCAATCCCTGAACTACTGCTGTTATAACTTTAGCCTGTCTGAATGGCACATGCTGCTGTACATATGTTTAAATTATTATTTTGATAAATACTAATAATTGCATGTCACACTTATTAGTTGTGGATAATATTAGTTTCATACATTGCAAGTAATTGGCATACTAGTTGTGATCCTGATGCTAATAAATGCATGCTTTCAAACTTAAGATGAGAATGTGGTAAATACAGGATTATGGTCGTTACTCATGCTGCTAATGTACTAATACCTGCTAACTACGTTTGTTATTTACATATTTGAATTAATTGGTTGATCAATCGATCATCGTTGGACGAATGCATTATTAAAGTGAAATTGATAATCATACTAGTATATTCCGTATGCATACATAACACCACACTTCCATTCTTTGGTTTGACTTCATTAGGCACTGATCACTAACAATCCTCGAAAAAGATATCTTTTAGTGTTTTAGTGTCTTTTCAGGGTTTTAATAGGGCTCTCCCCTAGGAGGCTTAGGCTTCCGAAGCAGTTGGGAGAAGTGACTAACGTAACAGTGGTCACTTCCTCCTCATATGCTTGCCGGTGGCTTGACTGCCATTTCAACCGGTAACACTACATCAAACATACATTTTGCTTAAGTTACTATTCATTTCACCTTGTGCACAGTGCCTATTACTCTAATAATCCTAGTTTAGCAAATCCCACCTTAAGTTGGAGTAGAGCCAAACAAAAATGAGAAAGGGATTTGGTGTGGTGACATTGACATTTTCCTCTCGGTTTCCCTTGGCTAACCTGCTTCTTTGGGACTTTAATCACACATACTAGTTTGAGAGGTAACATAACAAAACAGGGGTTCATCATACAATTGCATCAGCAGCCTGTATAGCCTCTGTTGGGATGTGGTTTTCAGTCCTGTACTTAACATTATCGCACATTCATTATGGAAGACAGTGATGTGTTATAGCACGAATAAAATGCTATTTCTAACCGTACAGATTTAGCAGTATGCTCTTCTAGTTGTAGAAAAAGTAGTTTTCCAAAATCAGTTGCTTTTTTATATTTATAGAAGTTATGTTTCTGGGTTGTTGTTGTCCGGAGGAGATGGCAAGGATCCCAAACAGATTACTCTCCTTGTTGGAGCACTCCATTATATATAGTTCTTTCATGCAGGTTGAGGGCACTAATTCCAAGGCAAAAAATAAATCAAGGCTTGAGCTATTTATAGAATTGACCCGAGGATTGGATCTGCTATCTTTGTAAAGCATAGATGACCTTGCTGTGCTAATTAAGAAGGTTGAGATAGGGATTGTTTATATATTCAGGTTTTGGTGTTTAAGCTTTTATGTAGAGAAGTAGTTTTATCAGTTTTTCTATAGTAGATTTCATTCCAAAATTAATGAGAAACCAATAGCAGGTTTGACAGGGCATTTAGTGTTTGTTGCTATTATTTTTTGCAATTACGTGTTTACACTTTCTGGCTCTTGAAGATAGCAGTTTTGATTGAAGGTTTAATTTCAAGTTATGTAGGTTTTCAGGAATATTTTTTGAGAGCAGAATCTGCTTGCCATGGTCTGATAATTAACAACAGAGTGGTGACTGTTTACCTCAAAAATTTGGAGGAGTCAATCTGGTAACAAGATATAATGGAGCGTCAACAATCAACCGCGCAGCTTCAATTAAATCCTTCATTGCTTTCTTCAACAAACTTACAAAGTGCATTCTTTAAAGCTACTTTATAGATTTGAACATTCCATTCCTCTCATCCATCATATGTTCTCAAATTGACTCTTCCAAATTTACGAGGATAGGCAATTTCGCTGTCTTAAGTCTTGTGAGGCCTCTCTAACTTATGGTTGTTATCTATGTGATATTCAGAATTACAAGCTATTACTACAAAGAGATATATGTATGATGACATCTCATTCCAAATTGATACTTCCTCCAAAATCCTTGATTATTTAAATATTTACCAAAAAGCTTTTGCTGTGGTGAGCAATTTCAATGATCAATAATGGAAAGCGATTTACTATATTTTATTTAAATACAAATCATCAATAGCCTTGGTAAAATGTGAAGTTGATTTTAAAATAATTAATTGCAAGCTCTTTCACAATGTAAAACAAGAAAAAATTGGATACAATTGGAAAATACAAAAAACTATCTAACCAACCAAATGGGTAATTCATATTATTGACTTCATTGTGTCTCCAAAGTGCATTACCCTAAGAGCATTAAAGTCACAATATTCTCAACAACCAATTGAAAATGAAGACCCATTGAAAAGAAACCTTTAAATACTTAAATGGAAAAGTGAAAGGAATGCAAAAGATGTTATACTACATCCTTTGGTTGGAACATATAAGATCAAACATCAAGGATCAAGATACTTGTATATACAAAATCAACTCCCAAAACACTAGAGTTGCAAACATTGAAACTACAATACCCTACTCTTGAGCCCCAGTAATGAAAGTTTCTCAAACTTGTTCAGAAACACTTTTAAACTCACACAACAATTTAAAATAAATCATTGCAAAGAACTTAACTTCCCAGATTCTTCTAGCAACTACCTCAACCTCTAACAGAACTCTAAATTCAAGTCTCCTTAAAATTTGAAACTTTGAAATTGATTTCAGTAACACAACCAAAGATTCACTATGTGCAAGGGTTACTTTTTGCAAAGCCTCCAAACTACTTGAGCTCTACGCAACTGCGACAAAAGCTTAAATCCAAGACAATTGTATGTCTAAAGGGAACCAAGCTTTGGGAAGTGAATCAATTCTACTATTTGTGAATTTCGAAGCTCCTAAAAAAATCCTTAGTAGAAACTTTCAAGGGATCAGAATATAGAATTCCATCCAATACAATGACATTTGTAGACACAATTGGAATGTTAATAACATAGTCAAGTAAGTTAAGATTGAGAATAAAACAATACTTTAAATAAATTTAGATATTTCAAGAAAACTAACAAGAGAAGCCACAAAAGAAATACTCGAGTAAGCTTGCCTTCGATGTTTGAATGGATGGTCGATGTTTGAATGGTTGGTAACTCAAATATTTCAATCCCTTCGATGTGAAATCAGGAGCAGCCTGGAAGCAATCTTCATTCCCTTAGTTTCAAGAACCCTGATAAAACGATAGCCTGGAAAGCAATCTCTTCCCCAATTGTCAACGACTCCTCCTGAAAAAGGAAAAAACATGAAAAGCCATTCATAAGCTGCAAACAATAATAGACATATATAAACAAAATACTACACCTTTCTCATGTACATATTATGAATACATCGTCTTCATTAGTTTTCTCTGATTTGGGCTTATTTCTACTCTTATTTCAATTTATAATAGTATTTTGCAGTAGTAGTGTATCCATTTTGCATAACAGGTATGCTACATTCTCATTGGATCAAGGAGCAAGATACACTCTTGAAAATAGTACAACAATAAAGCTGCCTACGTCTATCTCCCACTACCCACCCCTTACTGGTGCAAGTAAATAGTTGGTTGATGTAATAGCAATGCTAGAGAAAGTCAATAACCACTACCCACCCCCTTACTGGTGCAAGTAAATAGTTGGTTTTTAGTTGGTTGATGTAATAGCAATGCTAGAGAAAGTCAATAACATAGAACTGGAGACAAATATGTTGAACAAAAAAGCAAAATGGTTGGTTAGAGTTTGGAGTAAATATCCAATTTAATATTTTCATTGAGATGGCGCTTCCCTCCATGGAGCACTCCATGTATTTTCTTACCACTTATTACTTCATTTGCCATATTGTATGCCCCTCTTGTTATCCCAAAGCAGTCTTGCCTCTAGTATCCCAAAGCAGTCTTGCCTCTAGAGTCTAAATACGTTTCTTTTATAACTCCGGGTTTAAACAGCAAGAACATTGTAAGTGGATGAGACTAAGAAATATTCCACGCATATGAATGCATCCCTTCCTTATTGCACCTTGGCCTTGAACTTCCATTTTACAAAATTGGGATGTTATCACAAACATGCTTAGAAAAATATTTATACGTATTTAGCGTCAAATTGTATAACATATACAAGAACATAAAAATGGAGATGTTGCATATTAAATGGTAAACAAAGTAAAAATTGACTTTACATTTATTGATCCTATGTAAAAACCTTTATCTGGGCCCGTTCTGAAAATTATAAAATAGTTCACAATTAACAAAACTAAAATAACATCTGTTTTAACTTTTATGGCAGAATTCATAATGACTCTGGATACCAGAGCTCAAAATTTTCAAGTCCGACACTATTGCGGATGACATTTGCATTCAAAAACTCTCTTTGTAGTGGAAATATGCCAGTTATTCAATGTAAAAGGAGATGATTCACTATCCCATTGGGATATGAAAGTTTCCAACCAGATAAACCCATTGATAACAAGACAGCTCTGTTCCAAGCTCTACATTTTATGATATCAATCTTTCGTATCACATAGCGGATGCAATGAAGCGTTCAATCAATGTTATTATGTCGGTGAAAGTTACATGTCACGAAAAGGTTTTGCCAATATGCTTTTAGGATTGAAGCATTTTTCACTATTTTTCAACTGTTGCCTTTAATTTCCCAATAATAGTTATGTAAAAGCTCCTCCACAAGCAATCCCTTCCTACTTGGATATAAAGCACACTAAAGACATCAGAACCAGATATAATAGAAGAGTCCTGGTGGAAGAGGGATATGCATTAAAAGGTTATTGCTTAAACAAGATACATACTATTGTTGCATTTTCTGAATGCATCCCCTCAGCATATGTGGCACAAATTGCTATAATTATATAATTATATGATCTATGCAATGTGATATAAAGTTTACATAATTAAATTGAACACAAATGGACTTGAGGCACTCCACAAGTTACGCTAATAATATACTACTTGTCATAATAGATAGAAGCACTTCTTCCCACAACCCCAGAAACACATTTCACAAAGCTGCTTGCTTTGGTTCATTGGATACCAGATATCATACTGATACCAACAAATGGTAAAATTTAAACATCAACACAAAGGAATTTGTTTTTAGCTTTGTGATGGATATAAAACATAAGTATTATGGTATGCCATTTGGGATGCAGAGCCAAATTGTTCCCAATAAGAAAGAATTACGATGTGCATACACTAACAATTGGCATGCATTACCAAAAGTTGGATTCTAATTAAGCCATGTTAAATCTGCACCCTTAAGCCGCCTCGTACAGTTGCTAGTATGCCATGATCCTCAAAAAAATGATAGATCTCATGCACTTAGATATCAAACATAAAGTCAGATGGGCAGGTATATTGACTATACAGATGTCGACCGAATTGAATACACCTTCTCCAACAAATTTAAAATAAAAAATAGATGTTTAGAAATGCCTCATTTCAAACAATCCACGAAAAAAATGAGGACTAAAACTTATATAGAGTATGAGTGTCCAAATCGTAGATGCTTAAAGGACTCAGGCCTTTGTTTTATTTTAAATTTGGGCAAATCTATTTGTTGTCCAACCTCAAACATCGAAATGTATGGCCGTCCCAAAAAGTTTGTGAAACGACGGACTTCCAAAATTTCCAAATTAAATTTTGTGAAAAGTGTTGGAACTCTTTATATCATACTTTCCAGCCAGGGTTGGCTGTATGGGACGGTCGACAATGCTGGTATGAAATGTTGTTACGTATCCTGGGTATGGGTAAGGGTAATGCTGATGTGACAATAAAACCCCTCATTAAAGAATAAATAAAGAATAACATGTAGTACACTCATAAAATGAAAAAAATTAAAACCACACTAGATCTATAATAATGAAGAATAACATCTGTAATAATGAAGAATAACATGTATGCTCATACAATTAAAAAATTAAAACCATCATATAGATCTTAAGATCTAACTTAAACCTTAAACTGAAACTGGACTGAGACCGATCTATCAAGCACAGGATCAAATGAGTTTTCCTTATAGTGAACCGGGACTGGGGTCTATCAAGCACCAATAGGATCCGATCGTATATGAGATTGAATGATTTTTTTAGGTTGAAACTTTTTTTATTGCACCGGAGAGGTGCATTCTACAACCCAGTAAGGGAGAGATGTGTAACTCCTTCCGTGCTCATCCTGGAATTGACACATGTCTTTTATAAAAAAAATATTATTAAAAATAACTTGTTTGTCTGCTTAAATTGAATTTAAATTATTTAGAATTGCAAATATATAAAACAACATAAATTAGATAAACTAAAACCATAAAAGTTAGATTACACATTTCCACTCTAAAAAAAGGTTTGCACTTTTAGAGATTTGATCCCTTTCTGTGCTTGGTAGATCCCCTTTTAGATGGATTTATGTTGGTCTTAATAAACCTCAAGAATTGGATCCTTGGATCCCTTAGATCTTGATGCTGCTCGATAGATCCGACCTCCCCATGTGATAGATCCGAATTTACAATGATCTATGTTGTCCCTAATTCAAGGGATCCGACCTCCGCCCATATGATAGATCCGAATTTAAGATGATCTATGTTGTCCCTAATTCAAGGGAAAGGAGGAGGGAAATCTTCAATGTAACAAAATCATGTATTTCCCTAGTTCAAGCAAATGGCAGGAAATCATCAATGTAACAAAATCACGTCCTTCCCTAGTTCAAGCAAATGGCAAAAAATCATCAATGTAACAAAAGCATGATCTTTCCCTAGCTCAAGCAAAAGGCAGGAAATCGTCAATGTAACAAAATCATGATCTTTCCCTGGTCTTGGAATTTCTAAAGCGTTTGGCGCTTCAACACTTGCACAACATGAAAGCCAATTATTCCCTGAATAACCGACCCATCAGCAGTGACAATAAATAAAATAAAATGGCAGGGAGGATAAACAACGCGAAGGAGAAGAGGCGACATACCGCTGACAAAAGGCCTGGTGCTCAGCTCTCTGTTAAAAGAGAATGGATCTTTCGATGGACCGCGTAGAGGTAATGACGGCCTTTTGAATAATCATCCGATACTTGTTCGAAGTGTCATCTACATAATAACCCTCGCCCTCCTTAAAATCGAAAATAGGTCGGCTGTTTATGGAGTGTGTTGAAACCCTAGATGGAGTGTTTTGAAACCCTGGCTCTTTAACCATGTAAATGTGGAAAAAGAGTCCTTATATTTACTCAAAAAGCGAACAGTGTGTGAAAAAGCGTTATATTGTGAGAAAGGTTTCACGAGATTCTTCTGCCGAGCCAAAACAATGACATATGTTCAAAGAACCTTTGTCATCTGTCCGTGTACCGTACAGTAAGACTAACATTTGTACTCAGTGCCTCCGTGTCTCCACCTCTGTTTACATGTTTAGCCGATTGACCTGTCCACCCAATTCAGAAAACCGGAATCAGTAGCCCACATCGAGCTACTCTTGGTGAATTGACCGAGATAGTGCGACACGTATCCTCACGGCAGTGCCATGAGGGTTGCCCTCATCGGTTTATATTCTACAGTAAGTTGGAATAGGCTCGTACGAAGCGTAAGGTATTAGAAAACGGTCTCGATTCAGCCGTCCCTGTCTTGGCCTGTTGGTGTACGTCGCGCTTAAACTCACGTCGGTGAGTAAAGTCCGTTTGTATGGAAGAGGTTAACGAGGGACGATTTTGCCCGCCGGCAATGGTCGCGTCGGCCCCGTTCGGTGATTGCCTAATCCCCAGTCAGCTTCAAATTTGAAGGCTTGAGAGCCCTTCAAAGGCTATTTTAGCCTATTGCCATGTAAAAAAAATTAGTTTCATTTACAGCACGTTAATAATGAAATTGAGTAAGGGTGGGTAAATTTGCAATAGAAGGGCAGCTACAAAATTTTGGAAAGATGAGGATCTCGGTCCCAATGGGCACGGACCAGGGTGGGCCACTAGAAAGATTAGATAGCAATACAAAATTAAGTTGTAGAACTATGCCTTTTAAGTTATACTAGAGTAAATGAGATATAATAATTTAGGTTGCTTTTTTACATCAAATATTTCCTAGGTTATGGCCAATAGCACACTAATTATTAAAAAATACTCTTAAATTATTATTTTATCTAAAAAACTGTAGTATTTCTAGCTTAGAATTACAGATTACATTTACATTTAGTTCTATAGTTTATAAAAAATAGGTTAGAATTACAGATTACATTTACATTTAGTTCTATAGTTTATAAAAAATAGGTTAAATAATTAACAATTTATTCATTAAGAAAAATATTTGATATTAATAAATTTAATTTAGATTTTTATTCTATTCTAAGTTCAGAATCATTGTAGCAATTTGCGGTGTTTGTTTTAATCACAACTTAGACTTCCTTATTATCTAGCTTAACATTTTTAAGGTTTGGGTTTGGTGTTAGTTATATAGTCAACATTATCAATTTCCTAATTTTCTCTTGAAATGTGTTGTTAAAGATATATTAATAAATCTTTATCCGTTACTCAAATCAACTCATTGTCTTGATGATGAATCTTGATAAAGGTTCGTAATGTCGACATATCAAATGGAGTCTACAATTACCTTGGATACCACTCCTCAAACCTATCAACCCAGAATTTAAGAGAAGAGATTGTAAATATGGTTTTTGTCAAAATAACATTTTTGAATCTGTAAGGTTCACAAAGAGATTATAGTATATAATAGTCCTTGTTTTTTGTCTAACCTTTTCACATAAATATAAGATGAAAATTTGAAAAGATAAGTGTGGAATCCCTCTCAAACTTCTACTTGTGTGAGATCCAAATACTAGTGAGATCCACATTGAAGTTTGAAGGATATTTTTTTCAATGCGTTTGAATAATAATTATATGCACCGAGTTTTGAAAAGAGAAATGAGAATCCCTATCAATCCCTCTCATTTGACATCTAGATGTTAGTAGACTCAAGACTAAATTTTGAAAGATAAATATTCAAGTCTTCTAATACTTAGGTTTATTATGGTGAAGACGACGCTTAGGGATTAGGTGGAGTTTGAAATTGAATGGCTAGTTACTCATGAATAGACAAACATATCAATTAGATTTGTGATCATATTTGTAACTTTTTTTTCCATTAATGGAAATGTGGATCCTAAAAAACTTATTTAGTTGGAAAGATAATAATACAATGCTTTTAATAGCATGTAGAAAAGTTCATTTCAAAATAGTGAAATGTCATGGAAAAGTTATTCTTCTAATTTTTTTACATTTATGTTGTTTATTCAAACCATTGGTTATGGTAATGATCAAGTGGTCACAACAAGAATCAACAATTTTAAATCTCCCAAGGATGTACAATGTTAGGAGTACACTAGTTTTAGGTGGATACATTGGCACTAGATAAAGATCATCATTTGAGTTTTTGTTATTAATGTTAGGGATTCGATGCCTGATCTCTTTTGGCCTTGTAACATAGCAATTCTAATAGTGGAGCTCTTCTCAAAACAATTCTAGACATAAATAAGCTTTAGTACCCCATGAGCCTACTTTCACCCCTAATTTCATATTATGCATTCAGATAAGGTTGCGAGTAGTTCTCAACTACTCTAATCACTTTAGCATGATAGGAAACAAACATTTCCCTTCAAAAAATAAATAGGCCAAAGAACATGCGATACAAAAAACCAATACTCCTAATGGTTATGGCTATGTTCACATTAACAAAACAAGTGCATCAATCTCTTTCTAAATGGGTTTTTTCTCAATCTCATCTTCCTTCACCCTTACATGTTCTTCGTTCTCAACCTTTATTTTAGTCTCTCCTCCTTTATACTAACTCTTGAGTAATCCCCATAAAAAGAATCTGGAAGTCATAAATCATATGTACATGGTTTACCTCGCTAATTCCATGTAAATGTTGAATCACTTGAATCATTAGCATACTTGGTTAATTATGGTATAAAGCTTCCACCCATTTACAATTTTAATTATAGCATCTTCCCTGGGACAAATGCAGAACCAAGCAAGACGTGTATGGCTTATGAGAAGTGTTATTAGAGCTAATAAGTTGAAAATCCACCTGATGGTTGAAGAGGACAATCAAGAATTTGTGCATCTTATTGCATTAATTGCCAAGATAATGAACAAAACGTCTCACGCCGTATGTATTGAACATAATGCTTCACATGTTTTTTTTTCCGCATCCATAATATTACTTGCTTCATGAATGGCTCGGGTGACATAAAAAAAAACACAGTTGGATGATTGGAAGTGAGTAGATTGTAAGGATTTTCTATTTCCAGATGTAATTTCGACATGAAAGACTTTTATTTTTACTAGTCTTAGCTACTATCCAAAGCAATGTTTGGTTGGGTTGTTTTAACTACCCACTTTTTGCATAACTATTAAAAAGTATATTGAAATTTTAACGTTTTATTTCATAAATAAATTTTAAAGTGTATATCTCGTTTGTATTCATTATGTTAAACATTTTATAGAATGTTGATTTTATTTTATTTTATTTTTAACAAAAACGGTTATGTTATTAATATGATCTCAGTAGAGAAACTGCTTATAAGGAACCAGATACTCCCATCAACCGGAATTCTCTCCTCCCTTCAGGCAGTTAACCAAATCTAGGGAGGGATATCCTTGCTTACAGTCAAGTTTACAATAAGCTCATTGAGAACTACAGCCATAGATTTATTGGCTGCCAGGTCCACCAGCACATTGAGCTCCCTAAGAATATGATAAAATTTAATACTCTTGAACAACTTGGTCTTGGACCTTATTTTGTTTATCAACCTTACATTTCACTCATTCTTTCCTTTACATCCACCATTCAATGCTTGGATGAGTAACCTGGAATCTCCAAATACCAATACCTCATCCACTCCATTCTTCCACAATAGCTTGAGGCCTTGCCAAAGCCCATAAGCCTCTGCCATATTATTGGAATCATATCCAATGCTCCAGTAGTATTATGTCTCAACTTTCCCTCCCAGGTTTATGACAACTCCTCCACCTCCCGCTTTTCTCGGATTTCCCTTAGATGCCCCATAAAAAAACAATTTAAAAATCTTCCTTTCACGAAGCCAATTCTCAAACTGAGAATTGTCCATCTGGACCTCCCAATCTTCCAATTTTTTGACGTTAATGCTATTTCCAGCCAGAACGTTGAGTTTTTGCATCCACTTCATTTCTCCGACTGTCTGTTCTTCTTTATTATTTGGGATTTTTGCTATACTTACTACCTCACCTAGTAAGGCATTAATCTTGGCTACAACCTTCCATGTTGGCTGGCTTTTATTCTGGAATACTCTTTGGTTTCTTTCTATCCAAATGCACCAGCATACCAGTTTTGGTAGTTTTAGCTAGCATGTTGTTACTCCTTTTTTGTGATCCAGCTCTCCTTTGTACATTTTCTTCCAATTAAGAAAGCAGTCCTGGATATTTTCTAGCCATTGGATCCCTTTTCCCCCACACTCCGTTACTTCCTCCCATACAGCGTTGGAGTAAGGACACCTCAGGAATAGATGGTTGATATTTTCAATTGCCTCAGCGCAGAGAGGGCATCTGAATGGCCCCATTATCCCTTTTTTCTCCAAGTTCTCACCTGTTAATACTTTCATATGCATCAACGTCCAATTAAACATCTCAATTTTAGGCAGAGTTTTACAATTCCATAGGTAATTCCAGATTGCTGGGTTTATGAGCACGTTGTAATTCTTTGCCAGGATTTGGTAGCCCTTTGCCGTTGTGTAGCTGCCACTTGCTCTTCCCTAGCCACGTCTATCCTTCTTAGTCTTCGCTACAAGAGCTAATCTGGCCAAATGATTAAGTAACAGGTTTTTTTCAAGCATTAATTCTTCTGGGCAGTTTGGTAATACCCATCCTGTCCACCGATTGGGGTATTCCGACTCCCATTCCGATATATCCCATATCGTTTTATAGCCCAGCGCACTCATCCAGTTGTGCAGACGAGGAAGATTGGGCGGTGGCTTTCCCTGGATCACGTCCTGCCATAGACTGATCATTTTTCCATTGCCCGGTATCCAGAACAGATTCTCAATGAACTGAGGCAGCGATTTTTTGCAGAGATTGAAGATCGACGTTCCTTTCTTTTTCACGCTGTCCCCTTCCAGACATCGGAGTCTCGTCCCGGGGAAATATTTATTTTTGATCACACGGCTGCACCAAGACGGTTTTGGAGCTATCACATTCCATAGCAATTTGGCCCCCATGGCCTGATTTTGGATTCTAAGATCTCTGATTTCTAGCCTGCCCTGCTGTTTAGGTAATTTGATTGTTCTCCAGCTTACCAGGGCAAATTTTTTGCCCTCATCATTATTCCCACCTTGCCAAAGGAATGATCTTACCAAGCTTTCAATATGATTTATGACTTTTATAGGTGCAAGAAGAAGGGAGCATTGGTAGAGCAGGAAGCTGTTCAGGACAGCTTTTATTAATACTACCCTCCTGGCTAGATTTAACCAGGTAGTCCCCCATCCCGAGATTTTTTTCTTGATTTTATCCACTATAGGGCTCCAGGTTGAGCTTATAGTTTTGAGCTTGAAGATAGGGACCCCTAGGTAAGTGAAGGAATCCCAGTTAATGACTCCAACCATGTTTAGAGCCCGGGAGATAGTTACCATTTCCCTAGGATTAATATTCCATCCAAAGATCTGGCTCTTGCTAAGATTTATTTTGCTTCCGGAGGCTTGGCAATAACGATTCAGTTCCAGCTTGAATCGACAGGCTATAATCGGACTAGCTCCTCCCAGCAAGATTGTGTCATCCGCGAATTGTGCATGGTTGATATCCTTAGTCCCTCTAGCCATCCTTATGCCTGTTAGATCTTGATCTTTCCTGGCATGTTCCAGCTGAAAACTTAGTACCGCTACTTGGATGGCATAGAGCAGAGGAGAGAGCAGGCATCCTTGCCTCAAACCTCTCGAAGCTTGGAAGAAAGGAGCAACTCTTCCATTGACGAGCGGAGCTATCCATGGCTTGCTGATACAGGCCTTGACCCAAGCTACAAATTCAGAGGCGAAACCGAACCTTTGCATTACTTGAAAAAGGAATGGGTGGCTGACTCTGTCAAAAGCGTTAGCTAAATCAAGCTTTACCACCATTCCTTTATCTTCGTTCTTGAGACTTTAGTGAATTGCCTCTTGTACTAGAATGATATTGTCCCATATCTTCCTTCCTTTAACAAAGCCGCCTTGATTCTCCGGGATAATGAAAGACAGGATATGTTTTAACCTGGTGGCCATAATTTTTGTAATAATTTTGTATCCAATGTTACACAAGGATATTGGCCAGAACCTGTCAAAGGCTTTTGCTTCCTTCTCTTTGGGGATGAGAGCCAAAAATGCCGAGTTTGTGCTGCCCCCGATATTGCCACATCTCTGAGATTTACAGACCATTTTGAGTAAATCTGTTTTTATGATCTCCCAGCAAATTTTGACAAAGTTGAGGTTGAACCCATCTGAGCCTGGGGCTCTGTCTTCCTCCATACTGTCAATTTCCTTCTTAACTTCATCCATCGTGATTACTCGTTCAGATTTTTATTGTCTTTATTTGTGACCATGTTGGGAATGAGACTCATAAGCTCGGCGTCTATTGCAATTGGATGGTCTTTGAACAGTTCATTAAAATGCCTGGAAGCTTCAGCTTTTATTTCTTCAAATTTGTTGATTACTCTGTCATGAGTTTGGATCTCATTCACGCTGTTATGGTTTTTCCTGGCCTCTGCATGTTTGTGGAAAAACCCAGTATTCTTATCACCTTCAATGAGCTACTTGCATCTATATTTTTGTCTCCACCACTCAGATTCAAGTCTGCAAGTAGCGTGGAGGTCCAATTGAAGCTTGTTCTCCTTTTGGATGTCATCGTGATTCACTCTACTTTCCTCCATGCCGGCCTGATGAAGTTCCAACGCTAGTGCAGCTTGGTTTTTGGTAAAATTTGGATTTGGGATCTCTTTAGCCCAACTCTTAAGAAATTTCTTGAGCCTTCTCAATTTCTCCTCCCAGACATAGAATGGCGACCCTGTGACCGGACAAGACCAAGATTCTGCCACTAATTTTAAAAACTCAGTTTGCTTTGCCCATATTGGATTGAATCTGAACGGGATTGGTCCCAGTTTCATTTCTTTCACCATCTTAAGGAGGATAGGCTTGTGATCCGATCCTCCGAATGGCAGAATTTTAGAAGACAACTTCAGGCCCATCAGGAGAAAGGTGTCCTGGATCAGGAATCGGTTGAGTCTGGCAACTATATGGCCAGGTCCGATCCTCTTGTTATTCCATGTATATTTTCCAGATGTGGGCTTTACATCCATGAGGTCCCACTCCATAATAGTCTCATCCACTATTTCTCTGATGGGGTCTCTGATCAGTGAGCCCCCTCTTTTTTCATCTTGGCTTAGGATGACATTCATGTCCCCTGCCAGAATTACATTTCCTTGCAAGTTACTTCTTTCCTCCTAGGGGAGCTTCCAACAGTTCTTTTTTTCAGCGAAAGAATTAGGAGCATAGATATTGAAGATTCTTACCAGATTGTTGCTGTTAATTTGCCTCAGTAGGATGAGGATCCAGTGGGGGCTTTTCTTGATGTCAATAGCCTCGTATTTCTTGGCATCCCACAATGTTCCAATGCCTCTAGAGGCTCCCCTTGAGCTAATTGCAGCGCTGCCCTTTTTTTTCCAGAACCTTTTGCTTACATGGAGGAATGCATCTTCCTCCATCTTGGTTTCCTAGATCAAGAAGATGTCCGGCTTGTGAAGAGAAGTTAGATCTAAGATAGCTTCTTCCTTGATATTGCTTTCGAGACCTCTGCAGTTCCAAGAAAGAACCCTCATTACTTACTTTTGGAGGAGGTAGGCATCCCTTTCAGGACATGCCCATGCTAGCGAGTATTCCTTGTGTTTTTTAGCAGCTTTTCCAAGGTTAACTGGGACCCTTGCAGCTTGTCCTTGTAGGTGGCCTGTTCCCGTTCTTCTTTCTTAGTTTTCCTTCCTTTGGTTTTAGTCAATCTTGGAGTAGTGAGTTCGATTTCCCCTTCCTCCTCCTCTTCTTCCTTCGTTTCGGATTCTTCCTCATTTTTCTCCCTTCTTTCTTCTTCTTATGTCATTGGAGTTGCTTCTTCTTGCTCTTTTGCTTGATTTGAAGGGGCTGATTCAGAATCCTTACTATTTTCATTACTTGATTTCTCTTCCATTTCATTGGAGTCATTCCTTATTTCAATAGCTTCTTTGGTTAGTGTAGTTGCCTGAGTTCTTTCTTGAGTAATGGCTCTTGCTTCTTTGTTTCCTTCGCCCTTCTTTAGATCCACTCCAGCTTGATTTTTAGATTTAGATCTATTCACTTTATGCCAACCTTCCGTCTTTTTATGCTGGATCTCAGATTTTTTAGGGCAGTTGCGCATGAAATGTCTGTATTCGTGGCATCCTCTGCATTTGAAGGGAAGCTGTTCGTAGTCAAGTTTCTGGAAGTGAGCCCAGTTTCCCACAGTTAGTTTGATGGCTTCTGGCAGTCCAGCTTCAAGGTCGACTTCAACACAGATTCGGGCACAGGCGTATTGGTCCTTTGGGCTGGCCATATCAATGTAGTTCCCCAGGGCGTCCCCGATAGCGTGGAGAGATTTAGGGTTCCAGCAATGCATGGGGAGATTTGGAAGTCTGACCCATACTAGCACAACTTTGGGGGTGTCGGCTTCAGGATCGAAGTCTGGGGTCCATCTGTTCAGGTAGAGAACTTGTGGCCCCATGAAGTAGGGTCTGTTCCTGAAAATTAATTCTTTATCTTCTTTAGATTCGAAGTCGAAAAGGAAGTAGCCCCTTCCGACGACGTAGGACGCAACATTTTTGGAGATCAGTGGCCTCCAGTTTCGTTGAACCCAGCTATCAGTAGATTTTGGCGAGGGCCAGAGCCCAGTGAATTGTCCGATCAGTGCTCTGTCTGCCAGAGAGAGGGCTACCCGAATGGTTTCTTCCAGGGGGAGGGCAACTTCTGGCACATCTTCAATGCGTTTTACGAACTTCGAAGGTTCTCCTCGATTAGATCTCTTATTTTGAGTGGCTATTAACCGATCAAAGGCGGCTGATCGGAGACCTAGCGGTGAGCCATCGCCTAGCCCAGCCATCGGGCTATCCCTTTAGAGATCCGATCCAGCCTCTCAACTCATGAGTCCAGGGAGAGGACAGAAGCCTCAATTTTCAGCAGACGAGTCAAACCAGGAAGAGGATCTTGGTCCAGGCACCAGATCCAGGCTACTAGTAAACAGATCCGAGCTATCTGGTCAACGAGGTCCTTCCTCGTGAGCAGGCTGCGATCAGGCAGCTACGATCAAGCTCGACGCTTCTCCCCAAAACATCCCAGTCCTATTCTCCCAACACTCGTAGTTTCTTACAATAGGAGGATATTTGGACATGTTGAGTTTTTTTTATTAGATGTTTTTGTTGCAAATTATATTAAGATGCATTTTATAGTTGAGGAATTTAAATGGTTTTATTTATTTTTTAAATTTTCAATAAGTTATATATATTATATTTATATATCTAATTAATTTTTTAGTACTTAATTATAAGTTATGATTATAAAAAATGTGATTTTATATTAATATGAAATTAAAGAAACACATACTTACTTAGTTATTGATGTATGAAGATATAAAATTTGATTATATAGAAAGAAATAATTTTTACATATATAAAATAAAATTTTTAATTATTAATGAATTTATAACAATTGTATGTATATATATTTGTTATATTATATAAAATATTTTGTATATAGAAAAATAATTTTTACATATAAAATAAAAATTCTATATAATAATAATATTATTATATCATGAAATTCAAATTAATATTATTGAAAAAGTAGATATAATTAATAATTAAGTTTTTAAATTATTATATATAATATTAACTTTTATATATATAGTTTAATAACTAATATAAAAGTAATTAAAATTGTTTTCAAAAGCTTTGGTTGCAAAGGGAGGGTGGAGATTGTTGAAATCTTCCAGCTTGTGGACCAGGGTGATAAAACAGAAGTATATTTATGGTGTGAGTCTGTTGGATTGGATTAGAAATCCCAGGAAGTCTCATGTAGGAGGATCGGTGATTTGGAAAGCAATTGTTAACTCGTTTGATTTGATTGAAAACAATTTGGCTTGGGATGTTGGCAACAGGGAAAGTGTTGTGATTGGTAGGGACCCATGGATGGGCAGTTTACAACAACACCTTCTTCCTCCTGATATTATTGAGTTGTTAAGTCTTCAAGGGGTAGTAATGCTTAATCATTTAGCTGTTCCAAGGCTCAATGATCCGTGGATTCAAATTTGGAAAAGGGCTGGTTCCTTTGGTCTGGGGGCAAGGGAGACTGTTATTTTGGAACAATATATTCGGGATCTGGTGAGGGCTAACATTATCCTCTCGGCTCAAGAAGATACTTTGGTGTGGGAGGCCTATCCGGGGGGTGTTTACAGTCCTAAGGCAGGGTATTTAGTTCTTTGTACAGGGTTGGTTCAAAGGGAAGCAGTCTGGTGGTGGAGGCCACTGTGGAGGCTTAAATGCCCAGCCAAAACCAAGATGTTTATGTGGTGTGTATTGTATGATAAGGCTCCAACGTGGGACGTTCTTCAGAAGCGTTCTTTTCAGGGCCCGGGATGGTGTGTTTTATGTAAAAGGGAGCTGGAATCTACTATGCACTTGTTTCTTTCCTGTTCCTACATTCTTGATGTTTGGAAGGAAGTTTCCATTTTGGTTGGTTTTAATTGTCAATGGGAAGGAGATACTGTTGGGGATGCATGGCATTCTTGGTGGAGAAGATCTAACCAGCAACAGCGTAAATTACCTTTACTGGTCCTTTGGGGGGTTTGGCTAGCTCGTAATCAGGCTATTTTCAAAGATGTCTTTTGCACTTCGGCTATTACTGGCACTCTGTCAGTGGGACTTTATAATTCCTTTCCAGAACATATCAGGGCTGGTAATGATCGAAGGATCTTAACATTGGATATAGATAAATCTCTTACGTGGGCTTTCTTTGATGGGGCTGCCCAAAACAATATGTGTGGCGATGGTGCAGTTATGTTCTTATCTGTCTCTCATTATTTTGTTATGTCCATGGGACTGGGGGGAGGCACTAATAATTTTGCTAAACTAATGAGTCTTAAATTGCTGCTGATGTTTGCATTGGAGACAGGGTGCACTGTACTAAATTTTTTTGGGGACTCTTTGAATGTTATAAACTGGATCAATCATACACAGGAGTGTAGGCATTTGAGATTAGCTCATATTATATCTTCCATTCGACAGATCCTCCTTCGATTTGACTCCTTTTCGTGCCAACATGTATACAGGGAAATTAACCAGGAAGCGAACCAAGCTTCCAAGGAAGGGCTCCGGATGGAAGTGGGCACTTGGCTGGTGAAAGAATATAATGCAAGAATTGTTCAGACATTTTTTCACAGGCCATTCATTCATAACTTTTGAAGTGCCACAGGTTATCAGCCATATGTTATTTATGACAGTTGCTATCAGTTTTGTTCTTATTGGCAGTTTTGTTACAGTGGGTTTTATATGCCTGTTGTATATGCTCGAGGTGTATGATGGTTAGTTCATACATATGCTGTTTGTGTACTTTTGGATTCACAGTGGGATCTCCTTTGCCTGCTGGTTGTGTATACTGCTCTTCCATATTAATTATGTCTGCGGTGTTATGTTTATCGATATGGTCTTTTTTAGTTGACAGAGTCTGTCACAACAGGAATATATGGTTTTCTGCTGGCTGGAAACTTGACTGAGATAATGGTTTCATTGTTCAGACATTTGACAGGCAGTACATTGATAACTTTTCATTGACAAGCATGTTGATGGTTTCATTGTGGTTGTTTTTCTAGTCGCGGGTGGTTTTTTGATCTATGTATATAGCTTAAACATTTTGATGTTTTAGGTTATCAGCCTTTTGTTCTCGAATATATATGACAGTTGATATTGGTTTCTGTTCTTGTTGGCAGTATGGGTTTTCACAATGGGTTTTGTGCCTGATGTGTGCTCGATGGGTATGATGGAGGTTCATACATTTGCTGTTTGTGTTTCTCGTTGGCAGTCCTTTGTGGATTCTTTCTTTTGTTACTACACCCTGGATGTATTTATCGCTATTCCATATTTATCGATATGGTCATTTCTCATTGACAGAGCTTGTCACATCAGTTGTTTTCAGATGGCTGTGAAAATCGACTGAGATACTATGTAATGATCTATATAGCAATTGTTCAAAGCTTTTGTGCATGCTTTTTTGTTTTTTTTACAGAAGACTTGGCAGTCTCAATATTGGATCCATTTTTTGGACTCTGGAATTCACCTGGAAGTGAATATACTGAATGTAATTTTGATCTCGAAAGATGAATAAAATTACGCTTTTTTTTCTTGGAAAAAAAAAGTAATTAAAATTATTATGATAAGTAAAAAATTAAATATTAAATTAAAAATTAACCTTATTATAATATATAATTTAAAATACTCAAATAGAAATTTTTATTTACCATTCATATTAATTTTTTATTAAAAAAATTATTTATATACTTTTAAATTATTAGAGTTTTGAAAAAAATTATTAGATTTATTGGATTAATTTTTTATTCAAAAATAATTATATTAATATACTTTTACATTATTAGATTTATTTTAAGAAAGGTTTATTTGTAAAAAAATTTATATTCAAATATATGTTAATAATAATAATTATTTTTTCATATTTATAACTATTATAAATTTGTTAATAATAATCTAATTTAATAAATTTAAAATTATATAAAACAATTAATATATTGAAAATATTGAGATAAATTAATTATATTCAAATTTAAGTATAAATTTTTAATTAAAATATAAAAGTTTTAAACTTTAAAATATAACGGAAAGAAAAAAACTTTTAAAATTTATAAACTTTGAAAAACATTGTAATATCAAAACACTTAGCAAAAACACTTGTAAAATTTATTATACATTCAAGAAAAGTTTTATTATAGATATTGAAATTGAACTTAGAGAACTTTAAATATATAAGCTTGGAAAATGTTACAAATATATAAATTGAATAAACTATATATATCAAGTAATTTAGTGGTTTAAAATATATTTATTTTAAACATGGTGTAATGAGGAATGAATAAAGTATCTATATTAAAAAGAAAATTTCAATTTGAGCTTCTTATTTTAATCAATTATAATGTTTTTAACTCCATACATAAATGATAAACACTTTAAATAAATGATATGCAAACAATTTATTAAAAAAATTAAGTGTTATTTTATTTTGAAAAGAACTTCCTTGTTACACCCATATTCTAACTCATCAAAATATAACAATAGATTGAACACTTATAATGACTTCATTAAATAAAAATACTAGTTTTAATTAATTTCAATGCACTTCAATATAACTCCTAAAAAGCTAATGTAACTAAAAACTAGTTTAATTGGTTTTTTCAAAAATTACTATACTAGTTTTTATGGGCTCTACCTCAGCTAGAACTCTGCCTCGACATGCATTCCTCGGCTGGAAGGGTAGCCTAGGCTCTCTAAAATGGATTTCAAGAGCTATGGACCACCACCCATAAGTACAGTTGCACCACTCCTTCGGTATTAGGTTTAGTGTATATATTAAGGTTGATATATTGTTAGAGGTCATGGCAACACCAAACATATGCTCTTTGTGTAAATGCCAATAATAATTAGTTTATCACTTCTAGTGTCATGCTCATATGTGAAACTAGTTTGGTGTGATGTTTTAAGATATGTTCACTATGTAGGTAGTTGGGAAAATGAATCTATATTGGATTATTGTGAAACCTAGAGGAAGGATACAAATACATTGTCCCATTGAACTTTACCTTGTTTTGTTATATGGAGCCTATAACTAGTTAAGAAACATAGAATTTTTTTACGACAATGATTGAACATATTCAATTGCAATGTCCAAAATTATTGTAGAATACAAAAAGGGACACATGATAAAGGGTTAAGGGGAAGTCTGTTAGTTAAAAGAACCAAATATTAATGAACAATATCCACGGGGATTCTTTGATGGGGCGTGCTAAGGGACTATGGTTTTAGGTGGTGATGTTGCAATCCTTTTCCTTTCTCCGAATCATTTTTATTGTCTGAAAGCTAATGTTGGCCTAGGTATCGATTTCTCTCTTGAATGTCTTTACTTCTTTGCAAAGTGTAAACCAAATCCTCACGACTACCAAAGTAACATTATCACTTCCACATAAACAAACAGGCGCATAGATGAAACCCCAACACTTTCAACAAATGCATAACATGTTCACAAAGGTTCAACGACAGAGCCACGAAGAGCTAGGAACAAGTCTTACTCGGCTGTAAGGTTTGATTAATGAAGCATCCAACTGAGAACTTGTAGCCGCAAAGTGTGCATCTAGAACCCTCCTGCACATACAAACTTGGAGGTTAAACAATGTTTTTTGATGAAAACAAACTACGGCTTGAGAATTTTTGTTCATCACGAGTTTAGGAAAATATTTTTACCTAGTTTTGTAAGCTCTTCTTTCCACCCAACAACACCAACACCATCGATAGGGTCTCACGAATGTACAAGTAAGGAGAAAGAGAAACTTGACTCCTTCCCTTTGGAAGCACTCTCGAAACTACATAGCCGGGCAAGCAAAGAAACCAACAGAGTTTCACAGAGCAAAAAATAAAAGAACAAAGCCTCGCACACAAGTTCCACTGTTTTCGAATAAATAGTAAACCCTTGGGGTTTTGCTTTAAATTTCTGACCACCAGATGGGGGAGTAAGGGCACCCACATGGCTTTCCTTGGGGAGCATTCAATATGCAGCCCGTACCTTAACTAACTGTCACGTCGACTTTTCCCAGTCAACATCCTTTGCATTCAAGAACCCTTTTCGCACTTTTGTATAGTGCTTTATAACTTGTAACTCGAATTTTGATTTATAACATAATCTATAGTTTTATAGGGTGTTCTAGTTTAGGATGTGTTTAGATTTGGTTGTCAAACCTTGGTGTCCCACCTTACCTGCATAGGTTTTGAAATACTTTGGACTTAGGATTTTATCCTTAGTAAAACTGAGAGTGCGATCTCGTTCATGTGCACAAGCGAGACGAAGGTTCATGCGTCATCCTTAAAGGCTGAGTAAGGTTGTAACCCTTTCCTTTCACATCTCATAGGCAGGACAAAAACTAAAAGAATCGAAACATTTTTACAACATTGCAACCAACAGAGTTCTAAAAGCAGTTTTTGCCACAAAATAGTATCAACCAAAATGTATGAGGAAATATAGACAAAAGGTCGTAAAAAGAAGCATGCAATGATAAACACTAACATAGGAACATAAATCTTGTAGATTATAACCAGCATAGATCCATCTTAAACCTGGATCTAGAAAGCACCGAGAGGGATCCAATTTCTTTAGGTGTAAGTTATTTTTATGGTTTAATATAGATCTTTTAACTACTTTTCATTTAGTTTTATTATTGGGTTTTTATTATTTGATAAATTATGTGACATGTTTTTCTCTATATTCTTTCGGTGGTGTAGTGTTACATTAAAAACACATTGATCTCATCAATGTTATTTGGATGACACTCATTTATTCTAATCAATAAGCCATAATCAAATATATCAAAAGTCTACTCTAAAGCCACACCAAAATATATCTAAATTTTATTATAAAAAAATGTTTTATTATTATTATGGTGAATTATAAAGAAAGTTAGTTAATTTAAATTATTTTAAAATTATTTTATAAGTAATTAAAAATGAAATAAAATAAAAATGCTAGAATATTTTAAGAAGGTTGAATATCTTTTAAAAAAGAGTTTAACATTTCCAGTAATTATTAAGGGCAAAATCGTCACGTCGTTAGCCTCTTCCCCGTTTGTATATCTCTCAACAACCTGCATTGAATGTTGGGTTCTCCAGCTTCATTTGCACAGTGTTTTTTGTTACTTTATATACAGGAGTTTTTAATATAACATATATAGTTCATTTTTCTTTGCTCTCTGCTATTTGTGACTGTCTCTGTTTATCTTTGCATTCATGCTTTCTGCTATTCCTGTTCCTGTTCTTGTTTGTATGGAGTTTTAGGCAAACTAGATCCCTGTGCATTATTTAAATCCACATGGTATCAGAGCACCAGGGCGTTAGCTTACTCCATCTCCTTTTGGCTGGCTGTAGTGGTTTGGATGTTTTTGCAGGGCATCTCAAGTTTCTTCTGCCATCTTTGCGCTACTCTCTGTTGTGAGCATCTTTGTACAGAAGCTACTACTTAAAGACATCATCAGTCACATTTCTGGTGATCTCTATTCTCTTTCTTTGGCATCTTATTTTCCTTACTATGGCAGATAAGTTGCCAATCCCTGTTTTAACTCCTCACAACTATTTTAGCAGGAAATCAACCATGGTTGTTTTACTTAGGAGTAAAGGTCTATTCATGGTCACCACTGGCTCAGAGAAAGAACCCACTCAAAATGTTCAAAAGCCTAAATGGCATAATCGATGTGATTAATAATTAGGATTAATCTGTCTCTCTCTTTCACCTGAACTTTTGTTTCACTTGGAATGCATAGACACTCCCCATGAAGCATGGGATCAACTTGAAAATTTGTTTGGTAAAACAGATGCCATTCGTGGCCATCAACTAGAAAATGAACTCATTAGTTTGGATCCTAATAATTTTGATGCCACTCAAGACTTTATTTCCCAGTTCAAATCCCTTAGGCTTCAGCTGAAGGCTACAATATTGAGAAGAAATATGAACAACTCATATATGCAGTGCTCTCTAAGTTAGGAGAATCATATTTAGTGTTTGTTTCCACATTTTATTCAACTCGGGATGCCTTAGGTCAGGCTTTTGTAATGCCTACTTTTGATGCCTTTACTGAAAGACTTACTCATGAGCAGGATAAGCTCATTCAAATGGGATCTCTTAGCTCTATAAATTCTAAGTCTCATCCATTAGTAGCTAGCTCACCTTCAAATTCAAGAGTGGCACATAAAAGAGAATCTAAATGGAAACAAACAAACAATACAAAATCAGATAATTCTTCACATTCCTCTCGTAAACTAGATTCTAAAGGAAAGAAAAATCTTCTTAAATGTGCATTATGTGGAAAGGATGGTCATTTGAAATCTTGTTGTTTTAAGAAACTAGTTGTCTTGTCTTCATAAATGAAGAAACACGATTTAAATATCAGTATATCTTCTCCTAGCAATGATGCAGGGAATGCTAAAGCTCTCTCTGCTAGAGCAGATTTGTCTTCCTCTGAACCTGAATGGATATTCAATTCTGGTGCCACCCATCACATGGTTATCCATAAAAATATGTTTTCTTCCATTAATTCATGCAAAACTGAGCATATTTTTGTGGGAAACTCTTCACCTTTGGTTGTTAAAGGGCAGGGCTTTGTTGAAATGAAGGATGGCATGGTCCATGATGTTTTATATGTTCCTAAACTATCAACCAACTTGCTCTCACATATCAGATTACAAATTATGGTCAGGAAAAACAGTCATGTTTACCCCTGATTCAATAATTATTCATGAAATTGAAGATCCTTTACAAATTGTTTCCATAGGGAGAGTGGATCATCATGCGCGCTTGTATTCATTTTCTCATTTTGAGCTAACATATCCTACCAATGTATTGCTTGCACACTCAAATGAATTAAGCAGATTATGGCATGAGCGATTTGGCCACTTGAATTATCACTATCTTCAACAACTCAGTAAGCAACAGATGGTCATCGATCTTTCGCATATCTCATTTTTTGAGGGTGTTTGTACAGGCTGTATTCTTGGCAAACATCCTCAACATAGTTTTGATAAAGGAAAATCTCATAGAGATTCTGAAATTCTACAACTTGTTCACAGTGACATTTCACGCCCTTTTCCAAGTTTATCTTTTCAAAGGGCACGTTATTTACTTACATTTATTGATGACTACTCTAGATGCACATGGATTTATTTTTTGAAAAATAGAAGTGAGACCTTTGACACTTTTCTTGTGTTCAAATCCTTGGTTGAAAAACATTTTGGAAAGTCTATTAAATGTTTGCGGAAAGACAATGGTGGAGAACACATCAGCAACAGATTTAAAGACTATTGTGCCACTGAAGGTATTCAATTGCAACATACAGTGCCTTATTGTCCACAACAAAATGGTGTTGCTAAAAGGAAAAAGTGTACCTTGAAAGAGATGGAAAATTGTATGATTCATGCAAGATGCCTTGGCCCACAGTTTTGGTCGGAAATGATAAATTGTGCAAACCATGTTCAGAATCGTGCACCTCACAAGGCTATTCAAGGGGTGACACCAGAAGAAGTTTGGAGTGGACAGAAACCTTTTGTTGGGCATGTAAGGGTATTTGGGTGCAATGCTTGGGCGTACATTCCAAAAGAAAAACACAAGGCAATGGACATGCAAAGTAAGCCTTGCATCTTTGTTGGCTACTCGGAAGATGTTAAGGATACATATTTTTGGATTCTGACACTCACGAATTGCTTATCAACAGGAGTGTTATATTTGATGAGCGTCCTCCTCAACATCTTGTATCTTCATACGACGATCCTTCTTTTGAGTTGACTGCCCCTGCTCATGAAAATGATCTTGAAGAACAATCAGCTAGCACTCATTTGCCACTTCTTGGTTGGGGTCAAAGAAGAACAAGGTCCTCTCTCAATAGGACTCCTAGAGAATTTATGGCTAGTGCTTCTGATCCAAAATATTTTCATGAGGCCCATGGTAGTAAAGAATGGGGTGTTGGTATTATCAGGAATATTGCACCTTCTGCGAACTCAAATTTATTCCTCTGGTCTGAATGGTTTAGATCCAGAACAAATGAGTGAACGACAAAGGATGAAGACCTTCCCTGAATGCTGTAGACACCCGGAATACTGCTTCGATCATGAACCTGTGTACCTGCAAACATGTTAAACATACAAGCACATCAAAGCTACCCAAAAATCATCTACATATCCATACTAGTGACTAAGGAATCCAGTAACATATACATGTGAAATCAAAACAACAGATATGTGGGACGAAAATCAGCTTTGCATTAAGAATGAATGAAGAAGCTTACAACCGTTGCCTTAGTGTCGACAAGCTCCTCTACAAGACAAACACTTCATCCCCATAAGCTCCAACTTGCTCTCTGTGCTCTCCAATGATTTGGACCAAGTAGTCAATTCAACAGCATAACAATACCTATTCAGTTCTCCCCCTTAACTATGGATATGAGCTTGTATTTATAAGGCTCAATGGATAGGGATAGTTGAGAGAATTGTGGGTGAGGTGGCTCCAAGATCCTACCAAGGGGGATCTCAAGCTCAAACTAACCCATATTGATAGGGATAAGGGAGGACACGAAGCTCATGATCTAGAAGCCTTGAGAAACTTCTCTTTTTCCCATTTTACGCAGGGTACCGCTTTTGTTCCCTTATGACAGAGCGGTTTAGGTGAGAAACGCTTTAAGAACAAAGCCTATAGGCGGTGGCACCGCTTCTCTATAACAGGATACAGGTGGTGCTGAACAGGGTACCGCTCATCAGCTAAAGGGTAAGCGCAGTGCTAGGTTTTTTTAAGTATAATTGACAAATAGAGCAAGTTTCCACTCCAAGTTTTGGGATTAAGGGCAAACATAGGGGTTAAGGATCTCATCACATGATGGTGATAGGATTTAGGTATAACAGAATGCCCCCCAAAGCATGAGGGTTAGAGGGATATGATAAGGGAGAGCTTTGAGAGAACAAGTTGTCACTTCGAGGTGAGAATGTCAACTCAGTCGGAGAATGTCGTCAAGTATGCATCTGTAGTACACCAATACTTTTGACTCATAGACACATGTAACCAACACATAGCTGCGGACCAATACAAGGCAGATCCATGAGCAGAATAAACAAGCATGGCTACTAGAATACAGCGTAGATCCATGTGATATAGAACTCAAACTTGGACATAGCTACCAGAAATACAACGTAGATCTATGTCATACATATGCAAATTTGACCATAGCCACGACCATACAAATGTGGATTCATGCTAGATATACAAAACTCCATCGCAACTTGGGGAAAGAAATGAGCGCTAAACAAATACCTAGGGTCTTCGTCTCGTCTTCCACAAAGTACGATTCTATCCATGTGATTACAATGTTATGAAGTTGAACATGGTAGAAACCACTTGATTACCGGCCACTGATGTGAACCGTCAACAAGTGCGAGGGAGATCACCATTGATGTCAATGATTCCCAAGGTACCCTAGTACAATCTACTAAGCGTGAATATATGTCTTGATGTCGAACACAAAGTCAATTCTATCGATCAAAGGTCAATGATGTGAACCCATGTCGAGAGCGAGAGAATCTGTCATTTGAGGCATACATATCTCAAGGGACTAAGTTTTGTTTCTAAGACTATTTCCCGGATGATGAGCCGATGTCGACAGGAATAGTCTCATCGAAGGAGGGCCATGATGAGTCCCACATTGACGACATGAAACTTGGAACAAAGTTCTGGAATGATGTGAATGAGGTAACCATAAGACTGACTCAAAAGTACTGACACAGAGACTGTTTTGACTGCAGAGGTAAACTTCTTCAACTTCCCTTTGAACATCGGACGACACGACAAAAGAATTGGCAGCATGACTAGACCAGACAAACACACAGTGCGACGGTGGACAATGCATTCTTTTGAAAGACTCAAAGGAGTGACATGACTCATGAAAGCGGATCGCCATGGAAATCAGTTGAATACCCAATTGACTAAAATGATATGCAAGCAAGTGTCATGTTCAAAGGTAACGACAAACTGCCATTTATTTGCAAAATGATTCCCTTCCCATTTTCCCCATCATGGTTGATGAGTGTCTCTTTTCAGTTTTACGAGTTCAAAGAGGGTAACAAACACTCGTTATAGCTCGTCCAGAGACAAGTCCAAACTCATATGTTTTACAAACCTGAGTGAGGAGGGGTTCGTTCCCAAAAGAGGGTCTCTCAATGTTTGATTAACAAGTCCAATGAAAGTTAACTCGGTATCGTTCATGTTTAGATAGTCTGAATGACCACAGAAGAAGACTCCATAGGGTCATTTTTCGTAAAATAGTTCACTTGAACCAAAAAAGTGACAACCTACCAGCAGATGAACGACTCTTCAAGTGCTTTAGCGAGCGTGAAGAAGACAAGATCACTCGATAATCTTTTCATATTTAAGGATCCCAAAAAGAGTTTAAAGAAGACTCCACTAGGCCTATTTTTATGATGAGTGATTTTATGAGTCCGAAAAGAATCAGAAACAGACTCAGACCTTTGATGCTAAGTTTCGAGAGCATAACCAAAGTGTCGCAATAAACGCTCAAAAGAATTTTTCCGTTTTATGGTAGTACGAAAAAGTAAAAAACGAACTCCCAAAACTTTTACTGCTATCGCTCTTCTATTCTGCAATGACTTGGAAAAAAGTGTTAAATTCTATAATAACCAACATTAAAGGATTACGACTGATAGATTTTGAGTAATAAATGATTTCAAAACAAAAATATAATATGTCAAACCCTAAAATGTATATAAAAGTCATGTAAATAGTAAAAAATCAAAACATTTTACCATTTACCCATAGTGGAGAGCCTTTGGAGCATTTTCTTGGCCAGATTTTCAGTCGCTGATATCGGGAGAATCTACCGTCGGATTCACGCACCGTCAATTCCAGGTAACAGCTTAGACTCTACTCTTTCATTTCATGCTTTCAATTTTGATTTTTGGTGGTGTTTTGGGTCTATTGGGTGAGCCCCAAAACCATGGAAGCAGGCACCGCTCTTATCCCTTGTGGGATAAGCAGTACCCCGCTAAAACCGCGTCGAAAACACTATGCACAGGCTGGTGCCACCGCCTGTCCTCAATGGGACACAGGCGTTGCCAGCCGTGGGTAAATAAAAAGGCATGCACAAGAAAAACTAGCTCATTTTTTACGATTTGAATGATTGGGAATGCTTCTAATTGGTCTTGTGATGGTTTTTGACAGGTTCTCATTGATAAAAAAATGGTCATATGTAAAGAGAGGCAACATGACAACAACGATGCCTTTGCCAAATGAAACGTGGGTTGTATAGCCATGTTGAGAGATTGTGGACTCTTAAATTTTTTCTGCACACCTAGCATGGTATCACATCAACGACTATTAGAACATATACTCCGGATGTGGAATCCAGAGCAACAGTATTTCGAGGTTGGCGCTCACATATTGACAAATGAAGTAGAGGAAGTCTACTTTCTGACAGGCCTATCGAGACGAGGTGCTCCCATCTCTTTGACTGGTTCCTGTGGAAGGGGCATTACTACTCAGGACTTGATAAACCGCCATTGCATTTCTGGAACCAGGACACCGGGGAAGAAAATTCCCATAAAAGCAGTGGTGGATGGCCCTCTACGGATAGTATTATTTACCATGCAGAGAGTGGCAGGAAGCCAAGGGGTACACCAGGAATCTAGAGCGCATATGCTTTACGCCATAGAGGCCATGGCTCCCACAGTTTTCAACTAGGTGGAAGCTCTACTTCCGATCTTCAAGGATCAGCTAACCAAGTGTCGGCAGGGGGAGCTGAAACAATTCGGTTTCGGTTCCATTCTAGCTTGTTTCTTTTTCGAGCAGGTTCCACATATGAGACCCCAGGTGGTCTTTACCGAGTTGAGGGCATGGGACCCTCGCATGTAGAGGTGGGTCCATATTATGGCCCGTACTGGAGTGGGTAGAGGCAAGGTAAAGCTTGGTGATCCGTTCTTTCGATGGATGAGAGATTAGCTCCTCATGGCAGAGGACAATGCATATGCAGACACTTAATTCAGTGGTGACCCTGACCTATCGCTCCCACCTGGTGGACAGTGGGGTGATATCGGTAAGAAACAAAAACCCTAAAATGGAAATAGTGTTTTTATGTTTTATATTTTTTTATGTTTAGTAACGAGACTTGAACGTTTTCATGTAGACGTCGGAGCAGCACGACCTGGGAGAGCCTCCCCATTAGATAGGCGAGCTGGAGCCCATTTTGTACCACAGGGCGACGATGTGATAGGGGAGTGTTGGCCTGATTTTCTGACCTAGGCCAACAAGGAGATTATGCCCACATAATCAGCTTAAAGCAGCGTCTGGTGTGTTTGGAGTAGCAAAATCTCGTAGGTTATGGTCCTGTTAACAGCTGATTTTTCTCTTAAGGAGAAACTAAAATTCAGCAAAATCTATCCTAATGCTATTTTTCTGTCTAACTAAACCCTAAAGATTAATTTAAACTACCTATGTTATTCTATACTTGCTTTCTTAGGGAAAGTCTTTGATTGTTTGAAATTTTATATTTAATTTTTTCGAATATAAAAGGACTGGTTAAACTATCTTAAAATTGCTCTAATGCTATTTAACAACTGTTAACTAAAAAAAACTAATCTGCGCTATCTTAACTATCCTATCTATCCTATCTCAGCTGAGAGCGTTTTAAATACTATATTAATTATTAATTAATATAAGATGAGCAGAAAGATAAAGTGTACGATCTAAATAGAAATATTTAAGTCATACATAATAAATCATTCTGTTATAAAAGAACTTAACAGAGAAACTGAAAATAAACAATTATTTCAATATTCCAGAAATTAATTAATAACTAATAATCAACATAGCTATTTGAATAAAAGATGATGTCTAGTATGAAATCACTGTAAAAATACACATGATATCTAATAGACAGAAATGTATATCCTTATAGCTTAAATTTATAGTAAAAATACTAATAATTTCAGTCACAATGATATATTAATTCAAATATAATATTGAGCTAACAAAGTGAGAATTGCAATTAAACACAAGTATAACAAAGCATACTGTATTACTATTAAAATATAAGATAATATACTGAAACATAGAGTATATCCAAAACAATACCAGTCATGATATCAACCTGGATATTTCCAGTTGCATCCCATATCCAAAGATTCAACTTCAGTAATGAAATAAAACCAGCAACAAAATATATCTCAAGTATGTCTCTCTTCAGTCACTCCATCCCCTATTTCTCAAAAATTCCTAACTTATATAATACTATCAGTTTTCCCATCAATGCTAGATACAATATTATAAGGTTCCTATAACTATCAAAGAGAATCGAATCTCTTTTACAAAACACCTGTCACTATAACAATGAAAAACGACTAGCCCGAATATTTACTGGTTTAAAGGTACTTGGCAAATTCATGGCTGTAGTTGAAAATCCAGTTTTCAATGAACAGCCACGTCTTCCAACCAACACATTAACAACGTCGTGAAACTGTGGAGAAGAGCGATGACATATCCACCTGTGTTTAAACAAACCAAGCATCTCATTCAAATAAGTTAAAACAAATGTAACAATCCATGTACTTTGAAAAATGAGAATAACCATCAAGTTCTATTTTGAAGATCGACTACTCTTCTGGCTTCGGCTAATTTGGCTTTAAGCTTGATAATCACTAACTTTTGTTTTTCTATTTGTTCAAGCAAATACTGATTCATACCTATTATTGACTTTTTTGCCCTTTTATATTGGTTCTTTTTTATATTTATTTCTTTCCACCTGCTAATCCAATTCAACAACTCCTCTCTAAATGTCCTATTTTCTTCCTCTATCAGTGCTGCATTAGATTGACAGTGTTTAAGTTCATCTTTCAATTCTGTAATCTTGGTCTGGTATGCCTTGCCCAGAACTTGTTGAAGAGTTTCTTCTTCATTTTTGTGACCTGAATTGGCTGCCAGAGGAGGATTAGGGTTATCAATGTTTTGACCAAATGACTGAGGACTGATAAAAGATGGCTCAGGGTCTGAAATACAGGTGTCCATACATGATGGAGCAACCACGGCCTTACCCAATTTTGCACTATTATCCTTTATAAGAGTGGGATCATTTATATGAATAGTGTCAGAGACCGACGATGGAACGTTGTCCTCAATATGGACGACGACAGGCTGAGTATCTTGTCGATTAGCCATAGGAACCGAAATCATAGGGACATTGTTCATGCTTCTAGTAACCCTCCTTGAAAACACAAGATTGTCTGACTCAAACCCTCCTTTATCGCAGCATACCTGTGCTAGATGATCTAGTTTATACATAGACTCTTTGCCATGTTTACGAGGATTATCTGGCTCGGAGAGATTTTTACAATCAATAACGTTAATATTTTTGCTTTCGGTTAGCCTGCCCTTTGTTTTTGCAGGAGTACTATGATATTTATCAGATGGGTGTTGGTTCAAGACTACTTCAGAGCAACAGGGAACTATGTTATCAACATTGTCCTTACTGATACCATCGTTTATGGGTAGATTGGCTTCCTCAAGCCCTTTACCCTCTGATTCAGTCTCAGGAACATTATTAACCTCAGGCTTAGCAGTGGCCTTCCGTTTCCTACGGGTCTTTGGGGAGGGGTTCGACCAATATTGAGTCGGCCCCACATGACATTCAGTTAAAAATTCATCCCACGATTTACCCTTCAAGGACAGTTGATGCTGTAGTATGAATTTGACTAAACCATGGTGAAATAAACTTCTATCAGGGTTATCGAAACTTTGAACCGCATGCGACATTTTTTTCAAACTTTGCCACAGATAAAATGGTAGATTAAGCCTACAGCCCTTTAATGCTAATAGGAGTCTTAAGTGGTAATAGTGTAGGCGAGAAAAATGTCCATCGCAGGACACATACCCGACCAAAATTTCGTAGAAGGCTCACCATTCAGGCTTCAAGAACTTGACAGAGACCCCTATCTTCAGTTTTGTATTATCTGGTAGTGGCAACAACAAGGATAAACACTTCTTTTTATTAACCTTACTACCTTTGAACCAGTGCTCTCCAACTTCTAGGAGCTTTGTTGCCTCTGCGATTTTGTCTTCGTTAACGATGAACTTAAAACCCCCGATTTGCACAACGTCTTCTTTTAAATTCAAGGCAAACAGTTTGGTCACCTTTGCGTTATGGCCGTCAAAACACTTAAAGAACTGCCCCCACCCAACTTTTTCAAATAGCAAGGCAACCTTCTCATCTCCTTCTACGAGCTCTGAACCTGAGATTTCGAAACGATTCAACGGAGCCATAACTTCCTCAGCACTATCCTGGTTTTGAAATGGAATGAATGGCGATGTGAAGAGGGAGGGGATAGGTATCCAAGTGCATGACATGATGCGAAATATCAAAATTTCACATGCTTCAGATCTGACAAATATGGGGGCTCTAAATTTGGCCATTTAGCTGAACTTAGCGATGATGAATGTTATAGCCAACATTCTGTTATGATACATGCATTACTAGCCACGACTAGCAGTAAAACTTAACCAATTCGACATATCAGGGATCGTTTGATTGATGGATTGTAAGTCAAGACATTGATTACACCCAGTGGTCATGATGAACTCGTACATTGTTACGAAATGAAAGGGTTATCAACATTAAATTCTGCTGATTCGATTCATCAATATATTCACAGCTGTTGGTTAATCATACATATGAAATGTGAACATTAGGTTTAATAAGAATTTTAATTTAATAAGTCACCTTTGGTTCTAGGAGTTTAGAACTCATAATACCTCATCCATATCCAGCTTCAAATAAACTCAAAATGTGTTTCATTGATTCCCATTTAGCATACTATCCCTTTAAGTTTCTTAAATCATATATAATTAGATAAATCTAGCTTTAATGATAAAATTGATTATATAAAAATTTATGAAACTGACAGCTGCTAATTACCAAAATGTTTTCATCAATTCTTAATATGTCATCTTACTCTTCTCCAATTGAGAGTACCTTCAGAATCAAAGATTCTGAAGGCACTCTTTTATAATTTGAATAGGTAAATTACAAAAGAGAGCTGATTTCCCTTCATCCTAATGAGAAATGAAGGGGTTGTGGCTGACCGCCAACAAATGGCGACAACCTGGGCGAACCAGTTATTTCTGCTCATACAACTTACAATGATATAACCGAAATCTTAAAACTTATTAAAAATAATCAAAAATTCTTTATCTAAATAAAAACCATTATTTTATTCATATTCGTAAGTATAACTTAGAAATATTCCATCTTTTGAAACATAAATTTGATTAGGGATAAACTTAAAAATATCTTGATCGAAATAAAGTACTTCATAGTAATAATAACCTGTACCATCAGCATAGAGCATAGAAATCTACTTTTCTGAAAACTTTCCAGAATCTGTTCCATAAACATAATAATTTTCTTTTTGTTTGCTTTTCTTTTCTTTAAACAATAATTCTGATTGAAGACTACTATCTGGGTATGGTGTCCCAATGTGATAGTATCATTCACGAGAGCTGTCTGAAATAAGCAAGCCGGCTCGTGATGAGACCTCTTGTCTTTTAATTTTTAAATCAAAAGCCATCACCCTAGTGATCAGAAATGAAGTTATCCCAAACAACACTGATGATCATGATTAGGCCGGCTCGTGATGAGACCTCCTATTCTTCAGTCAAAATTTATGTTTTTCTTTCAATTTCATTTTTTAAATTTCGTAAAATGAGAGATCATTACCCAGCATGGTAACCAAATGGTAATGTCAGTCATTAATATCACCAGAAAATGAATCAGCTGGCTCGTGATGAGACCCCTTATCTTTTGGTTTTTAAACCAAAAGCCATTACTAGTTTCCTAATAATGTCATACTAGTGATATTTGTGATTCTAATCGGACCGGCTTATTACTAAGACCTTCTGTCTCTCATTTTAGCATTTTATTGACTGAAACAAATCCTAAATAGTTTTCAGATGGTAAATACTTTTGAAGACTGATGATAGAGGTCTGTAAGAGTTTTTCAAAAGTACAAGCTTCGAAGAAGACATTTAATAAGCTATCCCCACTTTTACAAGAAAATAAAAAGGTGAGGAATAATCTGAGCAACACTTACAAATAAAAACAATGATAGGTCTTTTATAGATTTAAGAAACCTTGATCATCCTGAACAAATTTTTAAAAGATTTTAGTCAAATATCATAATTTTTCAGGTTCATGAGCAAACTGCCTTTTGAACTTGAAGATTTATTTATTTATATTTATTTCTTCAGCTGCTAACTAAAGATTACTGACTGATTATATACAAAAATTTGACAGTCTGAAATATTTGACTCAACAGAACTAAAACTAAAAAATAACAGAATGATGTTTGAAAGTTATAAAAGCTTTATGAATTTCTCATCATCCTTAATTCTATGGACTATAATTCAGTTTATATACAACAATATAAATTTATTTACAAATAGCAAACATGGTTTATGTATAAAAATATAACTTTATTTACAAACAACAAACCAATTATATACATTTTAAGACAAAAAATATTAACAGAAATATTTTTTTCAGAATCAGTCCATTCACTAGGAATGTTTCGGACTGACCTTCAAGTGTTTGCAATCGAAAGGTACTTGGACCTATTTTCTCAGAAATAACAAAGGGACCTAACCACAGTTTCTGAAACTTAGTATGATCTCCCTTTTCCTCATGAACTTTATCCCATTTTAAAACTAAGTCTCCCACCTGAAATTCTCAATTGGAACTAAAGGATTGGTCAAACCAAGATTTCACAATCTGTTGATGTTTTGTAAAGTGATGTTTTGATTTTTCTCTTTCTTCCTCAAGCTTTAGCAGAGTATTAATTCTCTTTTCCATTGCTGGGCACTCTTCATCTTGAACAGATTGAGCTAACTGTAATGAAGGTAAAAACAAATTTAGTGGTAAAATAGCTTCAGTTCCATATACTAAGAAGAATGGTGAGTTACCTATCGCGGCCTTAGGAGTTACTCTGTCTGCCCAAAGGGCATTGACCAATTCTGTATGCCAATTATGATGGTGAACTGAAATAGTTCTTTTGAGAATTTTCAATAAATTTTTGTTTGTTGATTCAGCTAGACCATTCCCATGGGGATGATAGTTAGCTGAATACCTGATTCTTATTCCCTTCTCTAAAGCAAACCGAGTTAACTCAATTGATGAAAAATATGAAGCATTATCAAAGACGAGGGAATCTGGAATACCAAATCTTGTTATGATAAAGAATTCCAAAAATAATATAACCTGATTAGTATTTACAATCCTTAATGGTGCAGCTTCTGCCCAACGAGTAAAATAATCGGTTGCAGTTATTATATATTTATGTTGCATAGATGAGAGAGGATTTATTGGCCCTACTATATCAATACCCCATTGCTGAAAGGGTGTTTCAGCTGAAACAGGTTGTAAGGGAAAAGCAGGTTTTTTAACCCTTCCTACAGCAAGTTAACATTCTTGGCATTTTCTGACAAAAGTATAGGAATCTCGAAACAAGGTAGACCAATAATAGTCAGCCCTGAGAATTTTATGTGTAGTAGTTTCTCCACCAAAATGACCTCCTGCTGGTCCAGAATGTAACTCTTTCATAATTACTTCTGTTTCATCTTTATCTAGACATCGAAGGTATACCCCGTCTGAATTTCTTCGAAAGAGGATATTATCAATTAATAAATAAGGAGCAGATTTCAATCTAAGTGCTCTTTTCTTCTTTGGTTCTAGGTAATCAGGAGCAGCTCCTGTTTCCAAAAGTATCCGTATGTCTCTATACCAGGAATCTTGAGGTGGTGGATAAAAATAAATTTCTCTAGTAAGTAAAACCTCATCAATGACAGTTTCAGCTTTATCATTAGGTAAATGAGCAGCTTCAACAACTAATTTACATAGTCCTTGACCTTTGATTATCGTTGAGGGTTTAATTTCTAAGTCATATTCTTGAAGAGCCGTCATCCAAGGTGCCCTCTTTTCACCTAAGTCTTTCTGTACTAACAAGTTTCTGACTGAGGAATAAGGGACAATTATTTTCGTTTTAGATTTCAGTAAATATGGACGAAAATGTTTAACAACTTTAAAAACAACAAAGGCTTGCTTATCGACTTCATGGTAATTAAGTTCAGCACCTTTGAAATTTGAACTCATGAAGGAGATTGGGACTTCGTTATTCTGCTGATTTAATTGAGTCAAAACTGCTGCATATGAAATATTAGAAGCAAAAGTATACAATATGAAATCTTTATTAAAATCTGGGCTTAGAAGGCTAGGAACCTCTGAAATGGCTTCTAATTTTTTTTGAAATGATTCTTTTTCAGTTTGTCCCCAATTAAAAACAACATCTTTCTTAATCATTTTCTGCAAAGGACGTATGATCTCGGAAAAACTGGGAATGAATCTTCTAACAAAATTTATTTTACCGAGAAATGATTGCATTGCTTTCTTGCTAGAAGGATAAGTTATCTTTGAAATGGCTTGGGTTCTTTCAGGATCAATCATGATTCCATGTTTTGAAACCACGCAACCCAATAAGATACCTTCTGAAACAACAAATATTGTCTTTTTAGGATTTAAGGATATTCCAAATTTTCTGCATCGTTCAAATACTTTTCTAAGATGATTAAAATGATCAGGTCGATGTTTAGAATATACCGTAACGTCGTCCAAGTAGACAACGACTGAATGGTTAATTAAGCCTCTAAAAGCAATATCCATTGCCCGTTGAAAGGTTGCTCCCGCATTGATTAACCCAAAGGGCATCTTGCAGTAGGCATATGTTCCCCATGGAGTTCTAAAAGTAGTTTTCAATTGATCATCTGGGGAAACCAATATTTGGTTGTATCCTAAGAAACCATCAAGGAGAGACAGTATCTCAGACCCAGACACCTTTGAAGAATTTGTTCCATGGGAGGAACTGGGTAATTATCCTTTTCAGAAGACTTATTCAGATTTCTAAAATCTACACATAATCTAATATCCTCGTTTTTCTTCCTAACTGGAACTAAGTTTGCTACCCATTGAGTATGCCCGATGGGGAAAATAATCTTGGCAGCTAATAATTTAGTTAGTTCCTTTTTAATTGTTGGTTCTAATGACGGGTGATATTTCCTTAACTTCTGTTGGAAAGGTTTTGACTCCTGTTTAATTGGAATTATATGTTGCATGAATTGTGTGTTGAAGGTTTTCAGGTCATCATATGTCCAAGCAAAGACATCTTTAAATTCCTTAAACAATTTTATAAATGTTGTTTTTTCTACAGGGTTGCAATCTATTCCAAGATTTATAGTTTGGGGATTTAGTTCTATTCCTAAATTTATAGTTTCATACCTCATTCGAGAGCTATTAGTTTTACAATTAGGAACAGACCTGAACTTATCCTGCAGATCAAAGAACTTTTCTAATCTTTTTACTGAATTAGGGACTGGTTTTACTTGTTCAAAAGCTTTTTCAACTGAACAAAACTCATTTATTACCGACAAATCCCGCAGATTTTCGTCATGAGTGACTTTGTCTATTGTTGAATCTTTAAAGGTATCCTCATTTATCAGGAAGTTCAGTACCTGCACATCATTGTCAAATACACGCTAGTTAAAGATATTATCAGGTATGGAAGGCCTAAAAATCAATTCAATAGAAAAGAAATCTGGTGTAAGATTTTCTTACGGAATTAACTTTGATGCTACGCTTGCTAACAAATCTGCTTCCTGATTTTGACTTCTAGGAACAGAATTTATGTTAAATGCATCAAAATGTGAGATAAGGTTCCATACCTCTCTTTGATAACTCTGTAGATGTTCAGATAAACAGTGAATGGAGTTACGAACCTGTCTGACAATGATCTCGGAATCGCCGTATACAATTAACTCTTTGATGCCCAAATCAATTGCTTTTTTCAAACCTTGTATTAAAGCTTCATATTCCACCGTATTGTTTGTACAATTAAATTCCATCCTACAAGCTATACATGTTTAATTTCCCTAAGGGTCCACCAGTAGGCAACCAGCTCCTGCTCCTTCTTTAGATTTCACACCATCAAAATATAAAGTCCAGATAGAACTATGCACAACCACTTTACTTTCTATGATATTCACAATATTCAGCAGATTATCTACATCATTAATAGTTTCCTTGAATGAAGAGTTAGGAGAAACAGATGTCACATTACTAATTTTAGATTGCTATTTGTTTTCAGAAAGGGCATAATTTTCAGCTTTAAAATTACCAAATCCCAATTCATACATGTAATTCCCCATAATACAATCTGAAAATAAAACAGGTTCGCTAGGATCATGCAGTTCTGTGACAATATGTTTCATATATCTTTCTCTATTTATCTTTATCTGATTTGACTTTCCGTTCTTAGGTAACCATAATGTTGACTAGTCCGTGGCGAAGAATCCATTTAGTTGTTGAGACCAATCCCTACTTAAAAATAGTCCATATGCATCTGGAATATTTGCAACAACAATATCTATAATTTGATAAACCGAAGGGTTACAAGCAATCCTGACTAATACATCTTTCATTTCCCCTACAACCTTTACATTTGTCCTGTCCAATTGAGTTATTTGAGAATTAGATGGAACATATTTCCCATTCAATTTTTTGCATACTGATAAAGGCATCACATTGGAGGATGCTCCGGAGTCTGCCATGCAATTATGAACATTCCTATTGAAAATTTCAAAGGTAAGTAAGAATGGGGGTGTGGTTGATTTAGAATTCTTACCTATAAGCAAAGCTTTGTCAGTCGTTGCTTTTCCTTTTTCAGTTGCTGTTGAATCATTATTAGAACTATTTGCAGCAACATTTTGTTTTGCATTAGGAATAATAGAACTCATGGCTGGATTTATAACATGACTATTAGCCATAGGGTATATTTGAAGAAGATTGCACATACTGATGTTCGCATGAGTCTTCTTTAAATCTTCAATTATATCATATTGTAAATCTAATTTTGGAGCATTTTGAATAGTTTGGGTACCTTTGGTTGATTGGATTTGTTTGCCAGATTGAGTCTGTTTGTTAGGTTGTGAATTATTGTTGTCATTATTTGTAGTAGAACTTGATGAAGCTCTGGGGGTATTTTCAAATGTTCTACTATGAGTATTGTAGGCATGTTGTCCTGTAGGCGGACTTTTACTCTCATGTTCTTTCACAAGACTGTCCCAGAAATGACCGTTAACTTGTTGAGGTTCCTCTGATTCTTCATCATTTTCTGATTCCTCTTCTTCTTCATTTTCAGTTATTTCTTGACTAGAAGGAGTTTCAGACAAAGATAAAACAACTCGAATTGTATTAAAAATCTCTTCATTTGCTGCTATGTCAGGTGGTGTATTTTTATTATTTGTATTCGGGTTTTGTCTAAACTGGTTTCTGAAATATCCCCTAGAAGGAGAAGCTTCAGAATTGGTTTTCTTTAACCCTACAACTTCATTGGTTAATGCTCGAATAGCGTTTTGCAGCTGTTCTATATCAAATGCTTTGTCTTTATCTGAATTGAGTTTTTCGGTCTTCCTAAGAGGAAAAGAATCAGATTTCCCACTTCTATCTGGTTCATAGGACATAGAATCCTTCTCGACTTTAATGGCTTCCTCAAACGTTTCTACTAATGTTGTTTTTCCATCTCTCTTAATGAACATCCCAGAATATTTCGGTAAAGCTGATGTATAATTTTCAATAATTATATCCTCGGGAGGTTGAGAAGCAATTGGAATTTTGTTTTTTAATGTCAGAAACCTTTGATTGAAATCTTTGATCCTTTCTTTAGGCTCCATTTTAATCCTAGATAACTCTAGGGCTAAAAGAGTGGGTGTTTTATCTTCCCCGAATTTATCTAGAAAGGCTTTATTAAATTCCCCCCGGTTTGTGATTGATCCTTGTACTAATGAAAAATACCAGGTAGAAGCTCTTCCTTCGAAAGTTAGATGAAACAATCGACAAACTACATCTTCATACTGAACGTTCAAGGTTTGAACAACCAACATGAATTTGTCAACATGCACCTCTGCAGGTTCTTTGTCATCTGGGTTAAACTTAGGGAGGAGTTTATCTGAGTGTTTAGGCAAAGGATGCTGTATACCAGGGACTGCTATAGCAGCTGTTCTTAGCCAAGGGAGTTGTGGGTTTGGTGGATTAGGTGGAGGATTGCCTCCTCCTCCTACAGGTACATTTCCTGCCATTGCACTTCTTTCAGAACTTGAAGAACTTCTTGAGTCGGATGGTCTTGGACTATCAGGTGGTGCTTCAGGAGGAGAAGGCGGCTGATCAAAATCGCCTCCTACAATTAGTCTTCTAGAAGTATTTGTTTGAGTAGTCTGCCTTTGATGTCTTTCAACCTGATGGTGGGGAGTACCATCAGCTAGTTCCAAATCTTGCGTAACTATGGTCAATTGTGGATTATGTCGCTGCTGTCTACGTAGACCATAATCTATTGGAGATATACCAAGCTGATTAGCGTATGCTCGTGTAAGAATATGTCTTGATTCTTCTAAAGTTTGAGTTCTTTGTGTAGAAGTAAAGGGAGAGGTGACAGGATCACACTCGAGAATGTTCCTAGCAGTTTTTAAAAATGGTGATCTACTGACTTCTTGAAATTGCTGGCTGGTTGGAAATGTTTCATTAGTTTCACCTGCCATTACTCATTAACAGGCCCTCTTTCTAGCGCCATTTGTTGGCCTGATTTTCTGACCTAGGCCAACAAGGAGATTATGCCCACACAATCAGCTTAAAGCAGCGTCCGATGTGTTTGGAGTAGCAAAATCTCGCAGGTTATGGTCCTGCTACTAGCTGATTTTTCTCTTAAGGAGAAACTAAAATTTAGCAAAATCTATCCAAATGCTATTTTTATATCTAACTAAACCCTACAGATTAATTTAAACTACCTATGTTATTCTATACTTGCTTTCTTAAGGAAAGTCTTTGATTGTTTGAAATTTTATATTTAATTTTTTCGAATATAAAAGGACTGGTTAAACTATCCTAAAATTGCACTAATGCTATTTAACAGCTGTTAACTAAAACAAACTAATCTGGGCTATCTTAACTATCCTATCTATCCTATGTCAGCTGAGAGCGTTTTAAATACTATATTAATTATTAATTAATATAAGATGAGCAGAAAGATAAAGTGTACGATCTAAATAGAAATATTTAAGTCATACATAATAAATCATTCTGTTATAAAAGAACTTAACAGAGAAACTGAAAATAAACAATTATTTCAATTTTCTGAAATTAATTAATAACTAATAATCAACATAGCTATTTGAATAAAAGATGATGTCTAGTATGAAATCACTGTAAAAATAGACATGATATCTAATAGACAGAAATGTATATCCTTATAGCTTAAATTTATAGTAAAAATACTAATAAATTCAGTCACAATGATATATTAATTCAAATATAATATTGAGCTGACAAAGTGAGAATTGCAATTAAACACAAGTATAACAAAGCATATTGTATTAATATTAAAATAGAAGATAATATATTGAAAAATAGAGTATATCCAAAACAATACCAGTCATGATATCAACCTGGATATTCCCAGTTGCATCCCATATCCAAAGATTCAACTTCAGTAATGAAATAAAACCAGCAACAAAATATATCTCAATTATGTCTCTCTTCAGTCACTCCATCCCCTATTTCTCAAAAATTCCTAAATTATATAATACTATCATTTTTCTGATTCAGTTTTCCCATCAATGCTAGATACAATATTATAAGGTTCCTATAACTATCAAAGAGAATCAAATCTCTTTTACAAAACACCTGTCACTATAACAATGAAAAACGACTAGCCTGAATATTTGCTGGTTTAAAGGTACTTGGCAAATTCATGGCCGTAGTTGAAATTCCAGTTTTCAATGAACAACCACGTCTTCCAACCAACACATTAACAACGTCCTGAAACTGTGGAGAAGAGCGATGACATATCCACCTGTGTTTAAACAAACAAAGCATCTCATTAAAATCAGTTAGAACAGATGTAACAAAATAAACTAAAATTTAAATGTGTGCCTGTAAAATCTGCGATTTCGCAGATTTTACAGGCATGCATAACAAAAAATTTGTTACCTGTTTGACAGCGAAACAACCCATGTACTTTGAAAAATGAGAATAACCATCAAGTTTTATTTTGAAGATCAACTACTCTTCTGGCTTCGGCTAATTTGGCTTTAAGCTTGATAATCACTAACGTTTGTTTTTCTATTTGTTCAAGCAGATACTGATTCGTACCTATTATTGAATTTTTTTCCCGTTTATATTGGTTCTTTTTTATATTTATTTCTTTCCACCTGTTAATCCAATTCAACAACTCCTCTCTAAATGTCCTATTTTCTTCCTCTATCAGTGCTGCATTAGATTGACAGTGTTTAAGTTCATCTTTCAATTCTGTAATCTTGGTTTGGTATGCCTTGTCCAGAACTTGCTGAAGAGTTTCTTCTTCATTTTTGTGACCTGAATTGGTTGCCTGAGGAGGATTAGGGTTATCAATGTTTTGACTAGATGACTAAGGATTGATAAAAGATGGCTCAGGGTCTGAAATACAGGTGTCCATACATGATGGAGCAACCTCGGCCTTACCCAATTTTGCACTATTATCCTTTATAAGAGTGGGATCATTTATATGAATAGTGTCAGGGACCGAGGATGGAACGTTGTCCTCAATATGGACAACGGCAGGCTGAGTATCTTGTCGATTAGCCATAGGAACCGAAATCGTAGGGACATTGTTCATGCTTCTAGTAACCCTCCTTGAAAACACAAGATTGTCTGACTCAAACCCTCCTTTATCGCAGCATACCTGTGCTAGATGATCTAGTTTATACATAGACTCTTTGCCATGTTTACGAGGATTATCTGGCTTGGAGAGATTTTTACAATCAACAACGTTAATATTTTTTCTTTCGGTTAACCTGTCCTCTATTTTTGCAGGAGTACTATGATATTTATCAGATGGGGGTTGGTTCAAGACTGCTTCAGAGCAACAGGGAACTATGTTATCAACATCGTCCTTACTGATACCAGTGTTTATGGGTAGATTGGCTTCCTCAAGCCCTTTACCCTCTGATTCAGTCTCAGGAACATTATTAACCTCAGACTTAGCAGTGGCCTTCCGTTTCCTATGGGTCTTTGGGGAGGGGTTCGACCAATATTGTGTCGGCCCCACATGACATCCAGGTAAAATTTCATCGCATGATTTACCCTTCAAGGACAGTTGATGTTGTAGTATGATTTTGACTAAACCATGGTGAAATAAACTTCTATCAGGGTTATCGAAACTTTGAACCACATGCGACATATTTTTCAAACTTTGCCATAGATAAAATGGTAGATTAAGCCTACAGCCCTTTAATGCTAATAAGAGTTTTAAGTGGTAATAGTGTAGGTGAGAAAAACGTCCATCGCAGGACACATACCTGACCAAAATTTCGTAGAAGGCTCGCCATTCAGGCTTCAAGAACTTGACAGAGACCCCTATCTTCAGTTTTGTATTATCTGGTAGTGGCAACAACAAGGATAAACACTTCTTTTTATTAACCTTACTACCTTTGAACCAACGCTCTCCAACTTGTGGGAGCTTTGTTGCCTCTGCGATTTTGTCTTCGTTAACGATGAACCTAAAACCCCTGATCTGCACAACGTCTTCTTTTAAATTCAAGGCAAACAGTTTGGTCACCTCTGTGTTATGGCCATCAAAACACTTAAAGAACTGCCCCCACCCAAGTTTTTCAAATAGCAAGGCAACCTTCTCATCTGCTTCTACGAGCTCTGAACCTGAGATTTTGAAACGATTCAACAGAGCCATAACTTCCTCAGCACTATCCGGGTTTTGAAATGGAATGAATGGCGATGTGAAGAGGGAGGGGATAGGTATCCAAGTGCATGACATGATGTGAAATATCAAAATTTCACATGCTTCAGATCTGACAAATATGGTGGCTCTAAATTTGGCCATTTAGCTGAACTTAGCGATGATGAATGTTATAGCCAACTTTCTGTTATGATACATGCATTACTAGCCACGACTAGCGGTAAAACTTAACCAATTCGACATATCAGGGATCATTTGATTGATGGATCGTAAGTCAAGACATTGATTACACACAGTGGTCATGATGAACTCGTACATTGTTACGAAATGAAAGGGTTATCAACATTAAATTCTGCTGATTCAATTCATCAATATATTCACAGCTGTTGGTTAATCATGAGGTGTTAGCCAAATCTCCATGCCAACGCAACGATCCAAGTAACAGGCGTTATTAATTCGACATATGGGTGATGTATCCTTGTAAACTCTGTCAATTAATGGTCTCTTCCAAGTTTTCGTGAAAGGTGGTAACGTTTATGATAAAGGTGATATAGTATCGAAACCATACAACCTAATGTTTTGTATGACAAATAACTAATGACCTTCATTACCATTAGGTATGTATATACATAAAATTTCATAAATCTAGTTTTAAAACTTTTCTGAAATCCCATCGATTAATATCCTATATCAAATTTGATAGGATACTAAGTTATAAAACTATAATATATGAAAATTCCAATACGACACCCATTTATTAACTATATATATAGAAATTTTTATAAAGTCATGGTAAGATAGTACATATGAAATGTGAACATTAGGTTTAATAAGAATTTTAATTTAATAAGTCACCTTTATTTCTAGGAGTTTAGAACTCATAATACCTCATCCATATCCAGCTTCAAATAAACTCAAAATGTGTTTCATTGATTCCCATTTAGCATACTATCCCTTTAAGTTTCTTAAATCATATATAATCAGATAAATTTAACTTTAATGATAAAATTGATTATATAAAAATTTATGAAACTGACTTATGAAACTGACAGCTGCTAATTACCAAAATGTTTTCATCAATTCTTAATATGTCATCTTACTCTTCTCCAATTGAGAGTACCTTCAGAATCAAAGATTCTGAAGGCACTCTTTTATAATTTGAATAGGTAAATTACAAAAGAGAGCTGATTTCCCTTCATCCTAATGAGAAATGAAGGGGTTGTGGCTGACCGCCAACAGGGAGCTAGAGGAGAACCTTGAGAGGTTGACTCTAGACATCCCGGATGCCTTGATCGATGACCTCCCACTGAGGTACCAGAGGCCTACTGCGGGAGTACCGGGTCGTTTCAACATACTGCTACGTAGGGTAGCCCGACTAGTTATGTGTTACCACGAGCATCACTAGTTGATTAGTGCATGATGTATTCACTGAAAGCGGATAGATAGCTTCAGGACTTTTGTATGGTGATTTTTCACCTGAAAGTGTACGTGCTTCAGATGAGGTCTTGTGACCTATTTTTTGTAAAACATGTTTATATATAGATATATATATATATAGACTTCTACCTTGGTGTTTATATGTTTCAAATGGTGCATGTATTTTACATGTGTTTTATGTGTCTTTTAGTTTATTTACAGTGAACCATGTTTGATTTTCATGTCATAAATGGGCAATATGCCAGTCTAGGATGTAATTTTCCAATGAGTCAGTAACTGCATTATGTTCCCTAGGGATATGCCAATAGATAATAGTTTCAAACGACCTTTCTAATAAATGTTCCCTCTGGAAGAGATGGAAAAGCATAGGATTCCTAATGGTATAGACATGGTTTAGATGACAAACCACAAGTTGAGATTCCATCAAGACTACCAAGTTGCGAACATCTTGAGAGGCAGCTTCAGTCAGAAGACCTATGACTGCTCGATACTCAATGATATTGTTGGTAGCGGGACCAATACAAACTGCTCCTGAACTGACCACATCATAAGCTGGGGAATAGAGAACCCAAGCACCTGAGGGAAGATTCAAGGTGTGGCGGCAAGCACCATCAGCGAAGCCGTAGAAAGCCATTTGCTCTGCACGACCAAAACATGATATAAACAGATACAGACACTAAACTCAAAACCATATTGAAAATACTTTTGCACACTGAAAGTCAAGTAATATACATATATACAAGATACTATCCAAGAAATATCTAGGCATAGTACCTCTTCAACTACAACCCATTGTGAGGTTGTCCTAAGTGGATTCCATCATAGTCCACAAGCTCGTAGGCCCCTTTCTCTAAAACTTTGGAAATTATGAAAGGAACGTACCACATGGATTCGAACTTCCATTTCCCTAGTTTGTCATATCTCTGATCATAAGTCAAAACTAGGTCACTCTTGTTAAATGCACGAGGTTGGATAGACTTGTCATACTGTGCCTTATGCGTTTCTTATGTACCTCATTAGCTAAGGCAACATCTATTCTAGCTTCATCAAGGTTATTCAAGTATAGAAATCTCTCTTCCTCTGCGGAAGTGTTTGGGAGAAGTTAGACGACAAGTTTCAAGGATGGAATCTGACATTGAATCGGCAAGACAGCTTCTAGTCCGTAGACAAGCTGGAAAGGTGTGAAACTAGTAGCTGTTTTCACCGAAGTCCTGTAAGCCCAAAGAGCGGAGAAAACGATATGATGCTAGTTGGATTTATGGTCTCCAACCATCCGATAAAGCATCGTTTTCAAAACTTTGTTAATGGCCTCGACCTGACCATCAGCTTGCGGATAATAGGGCGTAGAGTTTTCGTGATGAAAACCTAGCTTGGCACTTAGTTCCTCCATCATTTGATTACGGAAATGTGATCCGTGATCAGTAACTATGGACTGCGGGACTCCAAATCTTGCTATCACATGATTGAACAGGAAGAGAGCAGCAATCTTACTATCCTCTACATATGTGGGCATGGCCTCGGCCCATTTTATAAAATAGTCAACGGCTATGATGATGGAACCATGCCCCCAGACTGAGGTAGGCTTACAATGCATATAATCAATCCCCCATTTGGAGAAAGGGCCAATGACAATGACGGGGTGTAACAGAGCAGGATGAGTGCGCTTTTTTGGATAAAAATGTTGACAGGGTGGGCATTTCTTAACAACCTCGTGACAATATTTAAAGACTGAAGGCCAGAAATAGCCAGCGTGAAGGATTTTCTGGGTTGTAGCCATCCCATATAAATGACCGCCACATGCTCCAGAGTGGCAATCATTCAACAGTTGTTTAGCTTCCTCATGGGTAAGGCATCGTCGGAGAATAGAATCGATACCACGTCGATACAAACTGTCATTCAAGATGAGGTAGTATTTTGCGTGGTGATGGATATGGCGACGATCATCACGGGATAGAGTGGGCTTAAACCTTTGTGTCTGGAGATAAATGAGCAAATCTCCATACCATGGGTCAGTAGTGCTTATCAGGAATAGGAATTCATCCGAGAATGAATCACTGGGCTCAGATTCCGTCGAAGCACAGGGAAGATCACACATGAGCTCGATAAAGACCAAGGATTTCTTTGATGTGGCTTTGGAAAATTCCAGATCAAGCTCTTGTAGGATGACTATCCATTGGGAATACTTGCCCCCGAGCACCTGACGAGTCAGGATGTAATACATAGGGTTACGGTCTGCCAATACAATGGTTGTGTGGAGCAAAATGTAGTGACGAAATTTTTGAACAGCAATGACTGTGGCCAATGCTAATTTCTCCACGCGTGAATATTGAGTTTTTGAATCCATGAGATTCTTACTAGCATAGTAGATCATGTGCTCCTGACAGTCAGGATTCTCCTGCACCAGAACCATAATGATGGTAGTAGTGGAGGCAACAATATATAAGAGAAAATCCTTTGAATAATCTGGGGGGTGTATCACGGGTGAATGAGTCAGAGCATGTTTGAGATTATCAAAGGCGCGTTGGGCTTGGTCATCCCAAAAGAATGGAGTGTCCTTCTTAAGGAGACGCATATAACCGTGTGCTTTCTCTGCAAAATGGTACATGAAATGACAGAGAAAGTTTGCCTTCCCTTGCAAACTTTGGAGTTCTAGAAGGTTGGTTGGGGCTGGTAGAGCTAGAATAGCAACAATTTTCAATGGATCTATCTGGATGCCATCTTTAGACACCACAAAACCTAGTAGGCATCTTGTCTCAACGCAAAAAACACATTTATGAGGATTGAGCCGTATGTTTTAATGATGACATCTCAGGAAAATGTCTCTAAGATGACCAAGGTGGTCCTCCCGTCGCTGTGAATGACTAGGGAGGTCTTCAAGGTACGGTTCAACAATATGTTTTATATCGTGAAACGCATAGGACATAGCATGCTCATTCGTGGCACGGTACAAAATCATGGTCTACTGAACTGGTGTTAGGGAGGAACGAGGATCTATGATGATGATCCTCTCATATAAGCTCATTCGTACTCATGATCTCCATAATGGACTCATCATAAGGCAAAGTTTGAGAGAGATAATCCAGAATAGGAAGAGAGGGTTCTAACCAGTAGGGTAGGTGGTAAGGGTCCAAAATCACCAGATGAAGATCATCAGTGTGGTCATCGGAAAGGGTTTGAATAACATTTTACATTTCTTCAGGCGGGCTCAACGAGGTGGACTCAACAATTTGTTTGCCCTTTGGTTCATAATCAAACGACGAAATCGTATTTACTGTCGCCGTGTCCGTGTTAGGAGGGTTTGAGGGAAAAATCCCCATAAGGGACAAATCCTTCAACATGCCTACCCTAATCGAGTGGTAATGAGGAGGGGGCTGGCCTAACATAGGGATGTTATTAGCCACAGAGGTAGTAACATCCAGTGTACAGATATTAAGCTAGTCAATGGTGACAATTCTCCCTAGATACGAAAATTGGATAGTGTGAAATACCGTTGAAGCGACATCAGTCATGGCATAAAACTAATTTCTTCATAAAAGGAGGTTGTAATCTAACGGGGCATCACCTACTTCCACTGTTATAGCAGATTTTACCACACTAGGTGAATCACACTTGTATGGCCTTCCCCTGTCCCTCTGCAGACTCCTTAGACCCCTTGGACTATTTTTTGTCCTTTGATGTTTCCTAGACCATCCCTAAAAATAGGTGAAAATTGTTATACGCGACTTTTAAACCCTTTATCGCGTATATACGCGGGTTTGACCTCTAAAACCGCGTACATCGGGATGTGTACAAAAATCCAAATCCTTTTGGAGTTTTCCTTGACATGGATCTGACTCACTTGTCTCCTGGCCTTCCATATGCCTTGAGATCGCTCAGATTCGACCTTTCATTACCCCATTGAAAAGCTATATAAGGAACGCTTTGGATACATTGAAGGCATAAGAGAATTGAGAGCAAAGAAACTATAGTTCATTGTTGCTGGAACTTGTGTTTGAGTTTGCATCCCTTTGTCCCTTGGAGCACTTTAGTGTTCTTCCCAAGCTTTCCTTTCACTTGTGATCTTGCTATCGAGAGATGGAGGATTGAGGTGGTGGAGGCCCAAGTGGGGGATTCAGTTTCTTCGATTCGCAGACGTGCCGATAGAGGTTGTATTCATTGTAATCTCTGATTTTATATTAATAGAGATATCTTTTCTTGTCCAATAATGTATGTTTGAATGAATATTTTATCCATGGATGATTTCAAATGCTTATACGTTGTTGATTATATATGCTAGAGTAGATCTAACACCAATATATATAGTATGCTTGTCTTGTTTACTTATTGTTGAGGAAGTGATTCATCAATTCAAGCTGAAGTTGGAAAGCTTAACGGGGATCTACTTCAACCGTCTGGAATAAGGTACGAGTTTTGATCCTTTAGTGTTAGATATTTGATTTCTCTTGCATATTGGAAATGATTGATTTCTGGAGTCAAGCTGTCTGTTGTGGTACCCCAAGCCATAGGAATTTCTCTCTGTAATAGAATTGGCGACTCCGCTGGGGAGTTCCTAGTAGTTGTCCTTTGGGTGTTTTCTATTGGCATTCAATGACTTTGAATTGCTCTTTTTTCTTTGTTTCTGTGTCGGGTTTGGGGGCATGTTAGCCTGGTATTGTTTGATTGGTGTGAAGTTTGTCTCAGCTTGTTTGTTTGCCTTTATTTTTATGCACTTTTCTTCCTGTACGCGAGTTTTAAACTCACAGTCGCGTATATACGCGGTTTTGACTGCTATATCCACGTATACACACAGGTTTACTGTGAACAGTCGCGTATGCCCTTAGTTTTTCCTTATTGAGGAAGATTGATTATTGCTGGGTGAATTTTGATGATTGCTGAGTCTCCTTTGATACTGCTAGAGTTTGTATACACCTCGGTTCCTGACTAGAGACGTTTTTTTAGGGTAAAATTTCTTTTTTTGAAGAATGTTCTTGTCATTGCATTTTTTATTTTTTGTTTTGGGATTAGTGCATTAGATTTCTTTTACCTTAGTACTTTGCTTGAGTGCTGCATAATCGTGCTTGAAGATTCTGGGGGTTGTAAAATCATTCTTTTTCTTTAGTATCTCATTTTTATTTCAAAAAATCCAAAAACATTTGATTATAATTATGCATTGCATCTTGCATTTTGCATAGTACTTGCACTAGATTTGCTTTGAAGTATTAGTTAGGATTTCATATAGGAAAGCTTGCATTTATCATTTGAAGAAAATTTTGCATTTGGATACCCTGTTTTTCATGGACACAATGCATTTGCATTGATTGTTAGGTGTGCATTTTGCTTCATGTTGCGTCATAACACCATTGGTTGCACGGTCATCTACCTTTTTTGAGTAATAAGGCCAATTAAAATCAACGCTTAATTAAAATGAACTACACTATTTTATTTTATAGGGTTCACCAACAAGATTAGGTTTTAGGGTCTTGGAATAGTTCATTGTGAGTAGATTCTCCAAGACCACTAAACAACAACATGTATGTGTCTGTCTAGGTGAGAGTGTGAAATTCCTTGGTATAATTGGTGTTTCTCAGGATCCTCCTCTCAAAAGGGTGTTAAGCACGAGGCAGTGTGAGTGGTTATTGATTGGGATGACCCCTAGTCATAACTGAGTAGCATCAGAGATATTTCTAGGATTGTATTCGTATCTGGGGGCTCTTTTGGGAGTTTCGGGCTTTGCTACCCTGCCCATACGGTCAATCTCACCTGCGACTATCCGTTTGAGCATTGATTATATTGAGGTGACCTTAGTTGCCTTACCTAGGATATCAAGGGGGTACTTTGCAGGGGTTATTCCACAGGTGTCCTGGCCAGGTTGGGGTCAGACAGCACAGTCGCTTCACGTGTTGAAGCCGAGGGCCACAATAATTGGTTACGTACCTTCGCTTGTTGTGTATCGGAGTCTCAAGCCTCTCCTAGGCGAGACATACCTATTTTATTCGGGAGCTCATTTATCCTACCCTTGATTGCTTGTGTTTGGCTTTAGATTTTATTGGTGTATGATATGTGCACATTAGCTTGCCTAGGGTTTGCGTAATTAGAGAGTCTTTTACATTTTTTGAGTCATTGTGGATTCAGGTGCGACTCCTCGTCGTTCTCGTCGATTAGAAGGAATTCTGCCTTCTACATCTCCTCCTCCTTTTGGAGAGAGAAACATACGATTTAGGTGGACTACTTCGCACATTGATTCACACATGATGGGAGACCATGAAGAAGGTATCCCTAAGCCACCCTCTCCCATTCAAGTGGAAGATGGGGAGTTTACTCCTAACTATGATCCTTCACCTGATATGACCGAGTTAGGTCCTGTAATTTCTGAGATAGGTACTTTTCATGATAGGCCTACTTACTCTAGTGTTGATCCCCCATTGACGCATCGTCGGTATGGCATGCCGGAAGACGAGACTTATTATGAGCCCGCGAGCACTAGTTATGGTAGTTATGGTATGTCTGGTATGCCCACACATGATTTGGCATTTCATGTTGAGTCAGAGTTTGAGCCTAACACTACGCCTGGGGGCACTCCTATTCCTTACCATGTGGAGAGGTTTGGGAGCACAAGTCACATTGCACCTTCCATATCGGCAGTGGAAGCTACATCACATATTCTTGCTAGGCCTAGGGTTAGTGATCCTATTAGGATACCAGATCCAAGATGAGTGACTATAGGGAACACCACGTACATAATTTCAGAGATCCCTTCGTCCTCGGTTCCTTGTTATTCGAATGTTGTTCCTCCACCTCATTCACGTGGTCCTTCGGGCCAGAATGTTGCTACGAGTCATGTCCGTATTGCTGTTACTCGACCAGTCGTGTCTCAGGTTCAAGTACCACCCGTTGTTTCGGGAGGTCATGTTCATACTTCTAGAGGTCATGTTACTACTTCCGGAGCATATATTCCTACTTCCGGAGTGTATATTCCTACTTCCGGAGTATATATTCCTACTTACGGAGTGTCTCATGGGACATCTCATGGGATGAATTACGGACCTTATTATGGGACACAGTATGGATATGGTTATTCACCTTATGGGTATGGGTATCAACAACCTGCTTACTCTCCTAATTATGGCTTTGTAGCCCCACATAGTCAAGGTACACCACATTATCGTGCTTCCATGCCACCCTACATGGGTCAAACGGGAGGAGGGCACTATGGTCAAGGCCATGGTGGTTACGGTAATCATACCTATGTGAATCAAAACTATCAGGGAGCGGTGCACCGATCTCCTCATCCTAGGATCCCTTTCCTCGCAACGCTAAATCTTCCTGACTTGTCGAGATTGACGAACGATCCTGTATCTCATGACTTGACTTGGTCGGCTGTCCCTACGAAGCTTCCCTCGGACATACCCAAATTCGAGGGCAAAACTAGAGAGGATCCGAGCGAGCATGTTACAATGTTTCACCTATGGTGCTCTTCAAATTCCTTACATGAAGATTCGATCCGTTTAAGGCTGTTTCAATGCACCCTTACAGGGCCTGCCGCGAAATGGTATATAGAGTTACCTAGGGGGGCATTCGCTTTGTTCGATGACCTAGGGATGAATTTTCTTAACCACTTCCAGCTACCAGTGCGTTATGACGTTGGTACAAAACTCTTGTCGACATTTCGGCAGGATAAATCCATGCATATCTCGGACCATATCCAAGAGTGGCATAGACGGAAGAGGTTGATTAAAGCCTTTATACCGCTGGAATTCCTCCTCGAATGGTTCCTTAAGTCGTTATTGCCTTATATAGTGAATGATGTTTCTACATCTGGAGAGCAAAATGAGGAACAAGCCATTTTTGGGGTGTAGGAATTGGATTTGATTTATGCTCAATCCAGTTTGTTATATGAGATCATTCCCAATGCTCTGCATTCTAGTTTCGACCCCAAAGTTAAACCTGGACCACATGCCGATGGCATTGTTGGTTGTGCGAGTGCTAAACCTACGGATTTGATTGTGAAACATGTCAGTCAATTGTCAATCAACCAATCTGCTTCGGGACAAGCCACAGCTTCATCTCAACCCACCCAAATGACGAGTGTGCTTTCGGTGCAATCGTCGGACCAGAAGGGTAACCAGCAATCCAGAAGGACTAAAAAGAAGGGTAGGAACAATCGTAAGGGTGGGAATATGAATGAAAATGCTAATACTAATGACAAGAATGCCGGAAATGCTGGGGGGACAAGCAATCTAAATATAAGGTTAAGTTTCCTTGCAAGTTGTGTAAGGATGATCACCTCACTTACTTGTGCCCTCATATCGATGAAGCCTTGAGATTCTTAGTGCAGGGCCCAGCTGTGCTAACCAACCCTTTACCTCACAATCAAAACATGAACTCGAGGACCCATGATCAGTCTAGTGGTGATCAAGATCCGTCGAAGGGTAGTGGTCATGGTTGCATTAACATGGTGTGTGCTACAAAGGTTGTGACCCGTGCAAAGGACTATGGTTCGTCACAACCCAACCCAGGAAAGCAACCTGATCCACTAGGGACTCCTTTGCTTATTGAAAAACCTGTGGATAAACCTAAAGTTGCACCTCACATTCCTAAGGGAGTCCTTAAGCGTTCGAGGCATAATCCTAATGCCTAAGCCGCCCATAAATATTCTGTTGTTGAGTGTTTGGGCCACACTCCTTGTGCGATGTCTGCACTAAAAGTACTTCAGAGTTGTCCTTCGTAAAGGAAGGCTTTGCTTTCTTCCCTTGGTGTGAATGATGATAATTCTTCGTCTATGATTAAATTTGAAACTGCAGGACTTCAGCCTCGCTTTCCTTATTATGTGTCTCTTTTGATTCATGTAGAATGTCTTAACATGACCGTCAAGCGCACTGTGATTGACGAAGGCGCTGCTGCTTCTGTGATGTTTTTATCGTGTTGGAAGGGTTTAGGTTCCCCTGAGTTATCTAAATCCGGTACCATGTTGACCATGTTTGATGGGAGATCGTTTAGGCCACAAGGGATCCTTCCTTCCCTTAAGGTCTGTTTGAGAGGAAAGACCGTTGCAATAGAGGTTGAGGTGGTTGATGTGCCCCTTGACTATAATCTCTTGCTGGGTAGGAATTGGATGTACAGTATGCAAGCCGTAGCTTCTTCACTATTTCATGTTGTATGATTTCCATTTAATGGGAAGATAGTTACGATTGATCAAACGTCATTCAAGAATCCGTCGGTTACCACATCTTCGGGAGCTTCGATCCCTTTTGTTCAGCACTCTCAGCTGGCAACTGGGAGTGTGGGTGTGGGCATGTATCCATCCCTTATGGGAAGCTTTAGTTGTCCTACACCTGTCCTTATGATAGGGTCTAGTTCTGGTGAGGCTTCGACATCTATGAGATTGGTGTCTTTTCACATGAGTCATATGGAAGATCCTTGGATTCTTCCCACATCGAATACTTCGAGTGAGCCCATCTGTTGCCTGCAACTATGGTAGCTTATCAAGCTAATCTTGGATGTGTTGCAGAGCCTAGTCCTTCCTCTTCACGGATGGAGGAGGAGGACCCATATGTGCTGCCTGCATGGGCAGTTCAATCTTCTCACGCGCATGACTACCTTGATAGTGTTTTTCCTTCAGACGAAGCGATTATTGAGGCCATGTCAGCCGTTGAGCCACCTTGGGAAGAGTTGCATCATAGATCTTATTTTCTTCCCGAGCTTGACCGCTTGGAGCATGAGGACTTTAGGGAGGTTCTTAGTGAGAGAATTGGTAGTTCCATGGTTCCATTAAGCTCTCCTGGTCCAATGGCTAATGGGAACATGGTGAATATATCTCCTACCATTCCTATCAATATCTCTCACGATCTTGGCAGGATTGAGAATGTCTATATTGGGGCAGAATGTTCCCATGCTGAGATTCAAGAATACACCGAGTTGTTTAAAGAATTTTGTGATATCTTTGCTTGGTCTTACGATGAAATGCCAGGTATCAACCCTCGCATTGTTGAACATGAGAGTAAAGCTTATCCCAATGCTAAGCCTGTTCGACAACGCTTGCATGTAGTGAATCCTAGGAAAGCACCCGTGATTAAGGTAGAGATAGAGAAACAGTTGAAAGCCGGTTTTATCTATCCCGTTCCCTTGACAGAGTGGGTTTCAAATCCTGTTCTGGTAGATAAGAAGCAGGGAGCGATCCGTATATGCACTGATTTCTGCGACTTGAATGGTGCCTGTCCTAAAGATAGTTTCCTCACACCATTTATAGATCAAATCTTGGATGAGTGCGTGGGTAGCGAGGTATTTTCTTTTATGGACGGCTTTTCTGGATACAATCAAATACAAATTAAACTTGAGGACCAACATAAGACTGCATTTATTTGTCCTTGGGGAACCTTTGCATATTGAAAAATGCCTTTTGGCCTTAAGAATGCCGAAGCCACTTTTCAGTGGGCTATGACCTTGATCTTCCATGATCTCAAATCGATTATCGAAGTATTTTTGGATGACCTTGCTGCTCATTCTCGTATGAGAATGCGTCATTCCTATCATTTGAGATTAGTATTCGAAAGGTGCCGCCATTATTTGGTCAGGTTAAATCCTCGCAAGTGCATATTTTGCATGAAGTATGGTCGCTTATTAGGGTTCATTGTTTCCAAGGAGGGTATAAGAGTTGACCCTTTAAAGGTTGAGGCAATACTTCAGTTGTCTCCCCCGAGGAACATTAGACATCTTCAATGTTTGCAAGGCATGGCAAACTTCTCATGGAGATTCATTGTCAACTTTGCCAATTTGACTAGAGGCTTTATGCGTATATTGAAGAAGGACACCACCTTTTGTTGGGATGAGCGAGCCCAGGAGTCCTTTGATGCGCTTAAGCGAGCCCTAGCATCGGCCCCGGTGATTAGTCCCCTAGACTATAGCCGTGATTTTTTACTTTATGTGGCCGCGTCCATGGAGACGATTGGTATGGTTTTGGTTCAAGAGGATGAGGAGCTCCAAGAGCATGTCATATACTATCTGAGTCAGAATCTTATTGACGCAGAGATCCGTTATTCCCATGTTGAGGAGCTTGCCTTAGCTACCGTACATGCGGTTCAATGGTTGAGGTATTATATTCTCCTTCGCCAGACCTTGGTTGTAGCCCATGTCAATCCGTTTCAATTTGTCCTCACTCGAAGGATGATTGGAGGAAAGTATAATAAATGGATTGTCATCTTGCAAGAATTCAACCTCGAGTTTGTTTCGGCAAAATTGAAGAAATCGTTAATTTTTGCGGAGCTTATATCGGATTTACCAAGCGAAGCCGAGGAGATGGTTTGTGAAGATACATTTATCGATGAGCACATCTTCTTAATCTCAACTTTGGACCCATGGTATGGGGATATTATTATATATTTACAAACATTGAAGGTCCCCACTCACCTCTCACGGGATGAACGACGACAATTATGTCACGTATCCAAGAATTACCTCATAGTGGATAATACCTTGTACCGCCGTGGGGTAGATTCCATTTTACATCGTTGTCTAACTCATGAGGAGGCTGAGCTTGTGTTGAATTATTGCCATGGAGGGGCATGTGGTGGTCATTTATCTGGGCTTTCTACAGCCCAAAAAATCTTGAGAGCGGGTTATTTCTGGACGTCAATCTTTAAAGATTGTATAGATGCGGTCAAGAAGTGTCACCCTTGCCAAGTGTTTGCACAGAATATGCACTCACGACCTGCCCCGTTACATCCCATCATCACCACCGGTCCCTTCACTAAGTGGGGGCTTGATTTTATGGATTGCAACCCAGCTTCAACTGGGGGGCATCATTATATCATAGTGGCTATTGAATACTTCACGAAATCGATTGAGCCCATGCCTATAGTTAAATCCGACAGTGAGACAGCTACGCACTTCGTATTCAACCAGATTATTAGTCGGTTCAATATTCTGAAGGATCTTGTCACTGACCATGGCGAGCACTTTCAGAATCATATGATGGAAGAGTTGGCATCGAAGTTAGGATATAAGCAGGAGCATTCCTCCTCTTATTACCCTCAAGCGAATGGACAGGTAGAAGGAGTGAACAAATCACTCAAATCCATTCTCCAACGAACCATCGTACAAAGCAAGACTAATTAGCACATTATGTTATATCCTGCTTTGTGGGCTTATAGAACCACTGTTAATACTGCCATGGGTTTTTCTCCATATCAGCTTGTGCATGGAGTGGAGTTGGTATTTCCAGTTGAGTGTGAGATTCCTTCTTTGAAGCTAGCCATAGATCTCTTACCAGACACTTCCCCGTTGGAGGAGCGTTTGGTCCACCTAGAGCAACTTGATGAGTAGCGACGAGATGCCTTGGTGGCTCTATAAGTCAATAAGCATCGCATTAAGGTCCAGTACGATAAGTCTATCCATCCAAGGAGGTTTAGTGAGGGAGACTTGGTCCTTTTATGGGATCAACCGAAAGAACCCTTGGGGGCAGGAAAGTTTAACCCCATGTGGCGTGGTCCTTACGTCGTTAAATGTGTGTTAGAGAAGGGCGCTTATGAGTTAGTGGATTATGAGGGAATGGCCTTGGCAGAGCCTAGAAATGGGTTCTATCTCAAAAAGCATTATGCATGATTTTCAGCCAATGCTAGTTATTGTATATTATTGTACAATTTTTCATAGGTAGGTCTTTTTCTTATGGTGATCGGGTTTGTGATTAGTTTTCGTTTCTTTTGGCAGATGTCAATGGAATATTCCACCTTCATAGGATTCACGGATGGTGCGAGCCGTCACACTCAACACTCAGCTTCTGCTGCTTGGGTGATTTATACTCCTATGGGTCAGGTATTGTCTTCAGGAGGCGTATGTTTACGGCTCTCTTCAAACAATGTTGCTGAGTATAGTGCTGTTATTGAGCTTCTATGGGATGCAATTTCACATGGTGTTCTCTCTCTTGAGATACTACTTGATTCGGAGTTAGTAGTGTCACAGCTTAATGGTTTGTACCATGTTAGAGATCCGACATTATTAAGAAGATTCTTACATGTGAGATTGTTACAATGGCAATTTGACAATATAACATATATACATGTTCCAAGAATTAATAATCAAGTTGCTGACTCATATGCTAACTACATGTTAGATTGGCATTTGTTTCATACACAATAAGATCATCACAAACATAAATTTTTACACATGTAAATAAATCAATCAATCATCATAAAAGTTTTTATAAACATCCAAAATGTGGTAATACATAGTGTCATAATACAAAATTGGGGCTCTCGAGCCACCAAAATATAATACACGGTAGTAAAAAATATATCACTCCCAGGTATCTAAGCCTGTGGAGGAGCAGGGGGGTTGTGATCATGGAATGTCACCACGGCTCTAACTAGTCGTCGAAATAGTCGCACCCATGCTCGTGGTACACCCACCACCTGGCGCTACATGGCCTCAGGCAAGTCCTCAACTTCCGCTATGGGTACTCTGTGTGTCAGTCTCACGAAGTTGGTATGAATGCTCTGGAGCGTCCGCTTCGCATCCGCACCCATGATGTCGTCTCCTTTTCCCCTTCATCTATGATGAGGGAAACCTTCAGGCCGCCAGGGTCCCACATCTGCATGCATATGGTAGATGTCACTATGTATTATCACCAAAAAACATGTCTTTTGATTCCACATAATCAAAAAACACAAAAAAAAATTAAATAACTCAAAATTTTTAAAAAGAGGGTCGAGATTCGTTACCAATATCACCGTATGCTGATCCTGGTGGTAGCGGCATGTCTGGGTCTCCCCGGAAATCTATCCCTGCATAGGGGTAGTCATCGATGGCAACTATCTGTCATCGCCACCATGGAAAAAAATCAGCTGGATAGGGGTTGGACACCCTACCTCCACCCAGTTTGCGCATCGTATCCGCACAACGCCGTTGGGCCGTATCTCGAACCCAATGTAGAGGAACGTCAACTCTAGGGCTCAATCCTAGAACACGCTCAAAGAAGAATGTGCTCAGTATGCTGCTGAAACCAAAGTTTCGCACCCTGCCCATCTTGCAGTCACTGAGCTGTTGTTTCATGTTTCTCAACAATGTTGTACTCCTGTCATAAACTATGGGCCTCATGCCCTCCATGACATAGAACATCAATGGCCGTGAGGCTAGCCCCGCTATCCTGCCCAGTGTCAGTAGAATGGCCTTTAGGCCTAGCACCTGTATGGAGTTAGTTGGGATCCGACTCCCCACCTTCTCTGTGCCCGGGTAGCAGTACACCGCAATGTACTCATCTATAGTCAGGCCACCTCTGGGCCCACGAGAGCGTAGGTTCACCACTTCCCCTCGTCGAGAAAGTCCAGTAATAAAGTATATGTCCTCCACTTCTATGGTGAGGGACATCCCGTTTATCTGGGACGACTCTGAGTCTGGATCCCAGTAGTCTACTAGCATTTGCAGCAATCTTGGTTTGGCCCGTATACCACCAAGACACCAAAACTTGTAGAGCCTGCATGACCGCAAAGCTTGTTGAGCCATCAAATCTGCCCTTACTACCCCTTCTACATCACCGTGCTCACATTCTCTCCATTCTAGAACCATCCTGCACATAAAATTTGAGTTTGATCCATCAGAATACTTAAAAATCATTGAGCGCGGCCGCATACATGATTGGTTGCTAAACAGCCGCGTATGTACGTGACTTTGAGGGCATTTTCCGCGTATATCCATCCCTATACGCGGAAAAAACCCTCGATTTTCGTGTGGGCAGAGGCACGCATTTAGGATGGGCCTAGAATCCTAAATACACCATGGAAATTGATACAATTTGCATCAAAATGAAAGAGTAGAGCATGGGTAAGTACCTGGAAAAAACGATAGTGGATTCCGTCGGCTGGATCTCCTGGAATTCGCTGTTGAAGTTCTGAGCTCAATTGGGTAAAAATTTCAAATGTTATATAATGTTTTGAATTTTTTACTATTTATAGAAACTTTTCAATTTTTTGAAAATTTTTACCCCGTTTTCTATAGTTTGGATCGTTTATAATCCTTTTGGACCGTTTTTGGACTAATTTATGATGTAGAAGACCATTTTGAGCGTCATTTCGACCGTTGCTTTGACCTGTTCGTGCTCGTTACAAGTATGATGTTTAAACTGGCATATAGGTTAGGATCACCTCCGATTGCATTTTGCATGACCTTATGACTGTTTCATTATAGCCTTAGGTACAAACCCATTCTATTATGTCACGGAACCTTCTTGTTGTTTTAGAAGTGGCATTATGTGAATGGTAGAGCTTGACTTTACATGGGTACTCTAGTTAGCACCTTATTTGCATTTGGTGCCCATGCTGAAATTTTGTCCCTTAGGGTGTGGGAGTCCGTTGTATAGTATTGCCATGACATTTCGCAAGAGCCTCATACTCCTCTTTATCTTTTGCTGGCCATTTCCCTCAGGACTCCCTTATGTCAAGTTGTAATTGCATTATCATGAGCTTTGCCTACCTTATTTAGCCGTACGCCAGCTTTCCTGACATTGAGTTTTAGCCATATTTCCTAAGCTTGTCTCATGTCTAGCCATGTAGAGCCATTTTATATATCCTTTGCAGCTTGATTCCCTATTTTTAACAGGAGGGAACTTTCCGCCCGAGTGTTGCTATCTTACACATGTATCCTTGCATTGAGCATAGGTATGTTCCACTGCTTGGAACTAGTTTGTTTGCCCATTATGACACTCGTCTCCTCCTAGTCTGTAACTATAAAGCAGTTTTATTCTTTTTCAAGCTTTTTAAATATTTGAAAAAGTCCAAAAAAAATTAAAAAACCAAAAATCCGGACAAGGAAATATGTTATCTTTGGCAGCTGTTGAGTCCTGTCGCCTTCGAACAGAGCACTGTATATCACATCCGTTGGTTGGGTTTATAGTTTGACTTTAGGAGTTGTACTTGTTTATCTGAGTTTATCACCACCGTCTGGTTAAGCTTCTAGTCCCTATGGAGCCTCTGTCGATGCCTCCTGTGTCACAGAGACGTCCTCGTTTTGAATATCGAGTCTATGCTCCCTTTATTCAGTCACCATTCGTCGTTATGCTCTTGTTCAAAGGAATTTGAAACCTGAGTTGGCCATTCCTCAGTTATCTTGACTTTGCATGTCGGCCATTCCCGGTACAGTTACTGGTTTGTGCACCTTATGATCGAGTCCTTCCTCATTATACAACTTTGCTGAGTACCTCGTGTTGGATGATTGGGGATTCCTTAATGCCCTCCTTCCAATGGATTTCATCCCATCGACTTCAGATAATTTATTATGGGATTGGAATCTAGATTAATTTTTAAGTGCCTTGAGACTTGCAGTCATCAGTGGCAGGTTCTCTCGCCATCGACATTTTTTGGGAATACATCAATGTCCCCTGATCAATGGATCCTCTTAAGTGTTCGACCTCAACACACCTATTTACACTTGTTAGTTTGCACTCTAGTACCTTGATTCCCATTATCATTATCAGTGGGTGATCTCACGTCTATTAACGGTATACATCAATGACCAGTAATCAGATGATGGACTACTATGTTCGACCTTGACACCTCTATTCACATAGTAGGACTTGTACTCGTAGCGGTTTGTGTAGAAAACCTTCCAGATTGGTGGCATCTCTTATATGCTACCTCCTTGATCGTGCCAGTGTTCATGAGATTTTAGCTCTCGTGATTTAATTCCAGTGTGTGTCAGACATTTCCAACTATTATGGAGATCATGATCCTTTGTATATCTTCATCATGGAGATTCTGATCTATGTATATTGTACGTGGCAATGACCACTTATGTCATATTTTGTATCATGCCTATTCATGGCCATTATAATCTTATGTATCTGGGACTGCTATATGTATTTGAAGTTATATGCAAAGTTGTATCATTGTACTATGTTGATTGGGTGGCTGGTCTTCCATTTGGGATTCTTCATCACTCCACTTCTGGGATGGACTTATAATGTATTTTGGCCATCATATGACCCCTCTGACCTCACACATTAGGGGGCATCTGTTATAGCATATTTTACCACACCAGGTGAATCGCACTTGTATGGCCTTCCCTTGTCCCTCTACAGACTCTTTAGACCCCTTGGACCATTTTTTGTCCTTTGATGTTTCCTAGACCATCCCTAAAAACATGTGAAAATTGCTTGATGCGACTTTTAAACCCTTTATCGCGTATATACGCGGGTTTGACCTCTAAAACTGCGTACATCGGGATGTGTACAAAAATCCAAATCCTTTTGGAGTTTTCCTTGACATGGATCCAACTCACTTGTCTCCTGGCCTTCCATATGCCTTGAGATCGCTCGGATTCGACCTTTCATTACCCCATTGAAAAGCTATATAAGGAACCCTTTGCATACATTGAAGGCATAAGAGAATTGAGAGCAAAGAAACTATAGTCCATTGTTGCCAGAACTTGTGCTTGAGTCTGGATCCCTTTGTCCCTTGGAGCACTTTAGTGTTCTTCCCAAGCTTGCCTTTCGCTTGTGAGCTTGCTATCGAGAGATGGAGGATTGAGGTGGTGGAGGCCCAAGTGGGGGATTCAGTTTCTCCGATTCACAGACGTGTCGACAAAGGCTGTATTCCTTGTAATATTTGATTTTATATTAATAGAAATATCTTTTCCTGTCCAATAATGTATGTTTGAATGAATATTTTATGCATGGATGATTTCAAATGCTTATACGTTGTTGATTATATATGCTAGAGTAGATCTAACACCAATATATATAGTATGCTTGTCTTATTTACTTATTGTTGAGGAAGTGATTCATCAATTCAAGATGAAGTTGGAAAGCTCAATGGGGATCTACTTCAACCGTCTGGAATAAGGTACGAGTTTTGATCCTTTAGTGTTAGATATTTGATTTCTCTTGCATATTGGAAAGGATTGATTTCTGGAGTCAAGTTGTTTGTTGTGTTACCCTAAGCCATAGGAATTTCTCTCAGTAACATCCACTTGAATAGAAACAACTTTGCCCACAAGCTCGACTGAAAGGGCTGGTATGAGACCATGGGTCTGGAAACCTCGTCCATCAAAGGCTTTCAGAGTCGTAGGTGATGTTTCAAGATCGGGAGAGCCAATAGCTTTCCAACAAGACAGGGACAAAACAAAAGTTGAAGCTCCTTCGTCTAAGATAGTTCTAAAGACCTTCTTTCCAACTACTTTCGTTATGATTTGGAAAGCAAGTTTTTGAGGTAGTCTAGACTTATAGTTCTCGACATTGAAATGGATCAAATTAGTATTGTCCGGGTCTAAAGCTCCTAACGTAGTTAACAATTTTTTGCGCTGTGTAGGACAACTTTTGAGTACTTCCAAGGTAGACATTGCACATGGTGCATGAGCAAGATCTTCAACTACATTATAAAATTGAGTAGCTCGAGCATTAGGGTTAAAAACAACCTTCCTAAGAGTGCTCTTGGGTGGACACAAAACCATGTCGAGATTAGGTTTCTCGATGGTTAGGGGAATAGTAGACAAGGACTCGGGAGAACTAGTAGAGGGAGCTTTTCCTGAAGAAGAACTGTCTTCTTTCTTGTCTACAGATTTGTCATAACTCTGACTTCAAGTTTGCAAACTAATAGTATCTAAGGACATCATGCGAATTTTCTCTGAAGAACTAGAGTTTCCCTGATTAGACATGTGGTCTATCAGTTGTTGTTGAGAGGGAAAAGGATCCATGAAAACTGCTGGTGCGGGATTATTTTTCAAGAATTGGGTGATCTCGTCACGAAGAGGACACTCTTTTATGAAATGGTCACCTCTGCATAGCAGACATGGATATTTCACTTTTCTTTTCCCTTTATCGTTCTCGTTGATGGTTGGTTTTGGATTCTCCTGTTGGTTTCCAGGTTTTATTTTTAGCTTTACCTTTCTTTTTATTGTTGCCGGGCATTTGAATACTCTAAATGGAATTGACCTCGACGAAAAATTTGGGAGTTGAAGGAGTGGGGGTGGAATTCTGGGGTTGCTTGGCAGGTTTTGCTGTTGATGGGGACTGGATTGAACCAACAATCCCATCAACGGGGGTTTCTACTGGTTGCTTGGCAAGATCGGTGCTTGGGCAAGGAGCTTGAGGGATCAAGTCATACAATGTTTCGAACTGGGACTAAACCAAGTCCAGATATTGGGCTCGACTAATGGCTTGCTCTTCAGTAACGACACCACCCATAGCCACATCTCGGGTGATTGGAGGCAACAAATATTAGTAAACCTATCAGCTAACAACCGATCCGGGATAGTAGCCTTAATAAGTCTTCTCTGCCTTCTCCACTCATGGATATGATCGGATATGTGGGTGGAGGTGTTCTGTCGCAGAGAAGTTAAGAGATCTGTACCCATTTCATAACAGATAGGAAGCTGAAAGTGTGTAAAAAACACCGTTTCCAACGAGCCAAAATCCACAAATGAATGTTGCGGAAGTTTAATGTACCATTTCGCGGCGGTACTGGTCAAAGTTCGCTGGAAGAGTCTTAAACGAACTGAATCATCCGTAAGGGAGTTGGAAGAACACCATAGATGGAATGTCATGACATGGTTTTTTGGATCATCTCCCTACTTCCCATCGAATTTTGGAATGTCCGATGGTAACTTTACCAGAATGGGAGCCCACAAGAGGTTATGTCGAATGGGATCATTAATCAACTTGGACAAATCAGGCAAGTCCAAAGTTGCTAGGAAAGGTAACTGATGATTAGGTTGCACATACTGGTAGTATTGATATGGCATATAAGTACCAATAGGACCGTAAGTACACTGATAGACAGGTTGTTGTGATGAAGAAGCACCAGAAGATCTACCCGTGGGGGGTTGATTTCTGGGATTAGGACCGTTAGGACCACCAGAGCCTCTAGGAGGAGGACCACCAGGACCGTTGGGACCACCAAGACCACCTGGACCACCAGGAGGAGGATCGCCTGACCCTTTGGGATCCCTTGGAGGTAAACCTCCGGAGCCTCCAGAACCACTAGGAGGAGGGCCACCAGACCCTCCAAGACCATTTCGAAAGGAAGCCACTAGGCCCCCCAGGACCACTAGGACCATTAGGACCATAAGGAGCAAAATCACTAGGCCCTCCAGGACCATTAGACCCCCCAGGGGGAGGACCTCCATAAGGTGGTCCTTCGGCACCCCCCGCAGTATGTATAGGTATCCCTCCCATAGTTGGCATGTAGGACCAGTTAGGTTGCCCCCATGGTGTGAAAGTATTACTAGGATATGGAATTCCAGCATAAGGCATTCCTGTAGGATTGGGTTGGTAATTGATGTTTCCTACAGGTACTTGATTTGTTGTGTAACCATACCCCCAAGAGGTTTGATTGGTTATAGGTTGTGCCCCCACGGGCTGACCTGAACTGGATGGGGGGTAGTTTGACCTGGATTATGTGGAGTCATAGTGCGATCTAAAATAGGTTCAATGGGTCTCATAGAATCAGCAAGTGAGTGATATCCCACAGGAAAAACTGTTGAACAAGGTGGTGGTGTACCCAACATGTTATCGATTTTCTTCTCAATTTCTTGTGCATGGAGAATAACTGCCTGGTATTGTCTACGTTCTTCTTCATTTGGTGAAACTTCTTCAGAAGAGTTTAAACGGGTTCCGAACGAGGCAATGACTTGATCTATAGAGGTATCCCAAAATGGAGCATTGTGAGCATACTATGGATGGGTAGTATCATCAATATGACCTACTATGGGAGAATGGAACGAAGTATTACCCCAAGAAGGTTGTTGGACCGAGGGAGGTGCATGTGAAGGATATGGATCTCCACTTTCTGCAACCACATTTTCTCCCACTTGGGAGTTGGTAGCAGCTCCTTGGTCGATAGCTTCCATAGGATTTTCTCCTGAAACAGGAATAAAATTAGGTGGCAAGCCCTGTACTCTTCTAGACTGTCTTAATTCAACCAGTTTGTACAGTTCCTATCTAACCGAGGGTCTCAAAACTAGAAAACACACCAAAAATTTACCTACTCAAACTAGAGGCCAAACAAGCAAACTTAAATGACAGGAGGAGTTCAGATAGTCGGGTTTCTCACCAGGATTGTCAAGAAGGTGTCACTCACGATATACCTCAAGGGCACGTGCGTAGTAATCTCCTCGAATGTTGTTTTTGGTGTATGGCTCCAAGCAAGACGGCCAAAGGGATTTTCTCAGATAGATAAGGTATCTTAGTGGGGTCTCTCGATATATGCAAGGTACGCGGGAGCTCAAATCAGTAGTAGTGATGTCTAATGCATAACCGTTCACAAGGGGCCTTCCTATATACAATCGAGTACATGAAGTACCTTTCTATATACCTCAAGGGTATGTGAAAGGCCGTTCAATATATCGACGGTACGTGGAAGAACCGCGCGAGTCCTGGGATGTAATGTGAACGAGTGACGACAGCTCCTATGCTTAACGACGCCCGAACATGTCTCTAGCCTATCACTCACATTGCTATGTAAATTTTAGCCTATAACTATCGTTAATTTTAAAGTGGACGATTAGGTGAATGCATGGAATTTTGATAGAAAAAGTAAAACCATGCAAAATGTAGATGCAAATATTTCACTTTACCGTTCATGGTATGCCTACCTACGGGAGGAAAAGAGAGTATTTTCTTTTCGTTTTGAAAACCATAAATTCCCAAACAACTGCTTTGAACAAATCAAAATTAAAGACAAGCAACACATTCCAAACTCATTTTTCCTTTTTGAAAGAAATCAAAGGGGTAAGAGTCTCTTTTCCTAAAAGAAAAACAACAAGCACTCTACATGCATATGCACTCTATTTTTTCAATTTTTCTTAAAACATAGATAGATCTAACTTAAAACTACACTATTTTTCTTTTGATGAGATAGTACTAATGCAAGAGAGACAAAAGAACAAAGAAAGCCTGAAAGCTTGTGAGGCTAATCAAAGATCCAATGCCCTATGCTCAGTAATGATAATGACCTAATCTCAATCAAAATAATTTATTTTTAAAAGCAAAAAGAAGTCCTTTATGGAAAAAATGAAATTAACATGATAAGCAAATGGTTTTTCTTTCAGTCTTTATAAAATATACGAAAAGAGAACTAACTAAAACCTAATCTTTCAAAAATTCCTTTCAAAATCACAACCAACAAGCATGAAAGAAAATGAATGATCAACAAGCCTAATCTAGCTTTTGAATTCTTCAATCAAGCCAATTGTTACCATAGAATTTTCAACCATGAGCATACAGATTCTAACACACAAGCCTGACAGTGCAGGGTTGAAAGCAAAGAAAATCTAACTTTTTGCAAAAATTGACAAAAAACTAGTTCTGGAACAAGGCCTACCCGGCACCGCGCTAGACGGGTCTTGACATAGCAGTTCTAGACGAGCACCGCTTTTGGATAATGGGACTCAGGCGGTGGCACCACTTATGGCTAAAAGAGTTCAAGCGGTGGCACCGCTTGTTGCCAACAGCACATGTGCAGTTGCCTGAATACATCAAAAACACAAGGAAAACGAGAAATCAAGTTAGAAATTTATCAAATCAAGGTAAAGATTAATGAATTGACAGTAAAAAATAGCATATAAAGTCGAAATAGTTCAGATCTAAACAGATCTGAAAGTTTCAAACCAAAATTCATTAAGTAAGATGGAAGATATGAATAAAGAGAGTCGGAGATGGAGCCTGGATTCGGACAAGGGTTCAAGGACTGAGGAAGATCAGATCAACTGAAATTTGCTTTGTTCCCCAGCGGAGTCACCAGATTTGTTATCAAGAATATTGAACCTTCTGCAGACAGAAGCTGTTCCTCTGGTCTGAATGGTTCAGATCCGGAACAAATGAGTGAACGACAAATGATGAAGACCTTCCCTGAATGCTGTAGACACCTGGAATACTTCTTTGATCATGAACCTGTGTACCTGCAAACATGTCAAACATACAAGCACATCAAAGCTACCAGAAAATCATCTACATATCCATACTAGTGACTAAGGAATCTGGTAACATATACATGTGAAATCAAAACAATAGATATGTGGGACGGAAATCAACTTTGCATTAAGAATGAATGAAGAAGCTTACAACTGTTGCCTTAGTGTCAACAAGCTCCTCCACATGACAAACACTTCATCCCCATAAGCTCCAACTTTCTCTATATGCTCTCCAATTATTGGACTAGGTAGTCAATTCAACAGCATAACAATACCTATTCAGTTCACCCCCTCAACTATGGATATGAGCTTGTATTTATAAGGCTCAATGGATAGGGATAGTTGAGAGAATTATGGGTGAGGTGGCTCCAATATCCTACCAAGGGGGATCTCGAGCTCAAACTAACCCATATTGATACGGATAAGGGAGGACACGAGGCTCATGATCTAGAAACCTCGAGAAACTTCTCTTTTTCCCATTTTACCCAGGGTACCGCTTTTGTTCCCTTATGATCGAGCGGTTTAGGTGAGAACCTCTTTAAGAACAAAGCCTATAGGCGGTGGCACCGCTTCTCTATAACGGGATACAGGTGGTGCTGAACAGGGTACCGCTCATCAGCCAAAGGGTAAGCGTGGTGCTATATTTTTTTGAGTAGAATTGACAAACAGAGCAAGTTTCCACTCCAAGTTTTGGGATTAAGGGCAAACATAGGGGTTAAGTATCTCATCACATGATGGTGACATGATTTAGGTATAACAGCTGCCATGAAAGATGAGAACAATTCATTGCTGAAAAATGACACTTGGGACTTAGTCCCTCTTCTAAAAAGTAGAAAATTGGTTCAATGTAAGTAGGTATATCGAACCGAACATGCAGTTGATGGTACAATAGAGAGATATAAGGCTTGATTTGTTGCTAAAGGATTCTCCCAGGTTGAAGGACTTGACTATTCTAAAACCTTTTCTCCCGTGGCTAAGATAAACTCTATTCACCTTGTTCTTTCTATAGCAGCATCTCGCAAGTGCACTGTACACTAAATGGATGTCAAATGTGCATTTCTTCATGGTGATATGCAAGAAGAGATCTACATGGAGCAACCTCTTGGATTTATCCAAGACTCTTCACTTGTGTGCAAGCTCAAAAAATCTTTGTATGGTTTCAAACAAGCCCCAAGGGCTTTGTATGAGAAGATGGATTCTTTCCTTCTCTCGTTAGGATTTTCTCACTGCCTTTCTAATTCAAATGTGTATATTCTGCAGAAAGATAATGAACTTCTCATCCTTTTTCTCTATGTGGATGATCTCATTCTTACCGGGAGTTCAACTATCTTGATTGATAAGGTGAACTTTGATCTTCAACAACAGTTTAACATTGCAGATTTAGGGCTGCTTCACTACTTTTTGGGACTGCAGGTCACACAGTCTACATATGGGATAGGTCCCTCGCAGCCCAAGTATGCATTAGATCTCTTGAGCAAATTCCATGTGATGGATTGCAAACCTGCACCCACACCATTTTTGTCTGGAGAAAAGTTGTCAGCAAAGTGCTCTACTCCTTTGGTTGATGTACATTGTATCGACAACTTATTGGCAGCTTATTGTACTTGACTCACACTCGTCCAGATATCTCATATGCAGTTAGCTTGGTTTCTCGGTTCATGCAGGAACGACATGAGCTCCATTGGAAAGCTGCAAAGCGAATTAGTCGCTACATTAAAGGAACCCACACATATGGCATCCAATACTCATCCAATGGAAATGCAAATTTAGTGGGTTATACTGACTGATACTAGGCTGGTGATCTCGATGACCGCAAATCCACATCTGGATATGTCTTCCATCTTGTTTCTGGCCCTGTTGTTTCGTCCAACAGAAAGCAAGCAGTAATTGCCCTTTCATCTACACAAGCAGAGTACCAAGGCGCTGCTAATGTTTCTACCGAGTCTATTTGGATTCAACAGATTTTATCAGAATTTAGTTTACATTAAGTGCAACCCATTGTAATCTGGTGCGATAATCAGAGTGTTATCCATATTTCCAAGGAACCTATGGAGCATCAATGCACCAAGCATATAGAAGTCACATTCATTTCATCCAACAGCTGATTTGTGAAAAAATTATTGGTTTGCAATACTGCAGGACTGAATTACAGGTTGCTTATATATTCACTAAACGTTTGGCACAAACTAAATTTGTTTAGATTCGTGCCCTTGGGGTCAAGGACATTGTTCTTGAGGGGGGGTAGTCTTAGTTCTCCTCCATATTTTCCTATCTATGTTTTGATAATTTTGTACATGGGTACCTTAGCAGGCCTTGTTGCAAGGACCCATTTTTGTCTATTTCTATGTATTCCTCCTCTCGCTTAAGGGGGGGTGTTGGTGTACATCACACTTAAGCTCACGTTGGTGAGTAAAGTCGGTTGGTATATCTCTCAACCACCTGCATTGAATGATGGGTTCTCCCGCTTCATTTGTATAATGTTTTTTGTTACGTTATATACAACAGTTTTTAATATAACATATATAGTTCATTTTTCTTTGCTCTCTGATTGTTTGTGACTCTCTCTGTTTATCTCTGCATTCATGCTTTCTGCTGTTCATGTTCTTGTTTGTATGGAGTTTTAGGCAAACTATATTCCTATGCATTGTTTAAATCCACAGGCCCTACCTTGTTCATCGCTCAAAATGCGCTCTGCAAAGTATTAAATGCTGTCGCAGCAGCTTTATGGGCCATTTGATCTCAAATGGATTGATATCCAATGGCCCACAAAACTGTTGCGGCAACATTAAATACTCTATTACATGCTATATATATTTTTCGTCGTTCTGTCTCTCCTTGGCTTATACAAGAGTTTTCCATTTTCTCTTTGTTGTCTGCTTGCATTCTTGTGAAGAAAGATAGAGGCTGGGAGTTTGTTGTTTGTTGCTTCTCCCGACCTATTCTGGCACCAAATCTGGGAAGTTTCTACCTGTTCCAACATCAAGGATGAACTGGACAGAGAATTCCATGAATGACAGGGGCACCAGGGTCGGTGGCAATTGCAGTCCAAGTAGTGATGGTTAGGCTAACAAGTCACTGCTAACACCACCCATGTTAACAAAATACATAACGACCGAAGTATATCTATACCTGCCGCTTTAGATTCAATTATATACTGGGCTTACAACTATTAATTTGTCACAGTGGTCTAGGAACTAAAAACACAGTCTCACAAAGAATCCAGACAAATACGCATAAAATTGGCAAAATGGTGTTGCAATGGAAGTAACAGTTCTGTATAATCAAATGAAAGAATGATGATACAATACAATAATAATGCCAGATGCATGAATGCCAAGAGAATTTGAATTCCCAAGGAGGTCATTCAAATTGAATGAGTGAGTCTAGCTTAACTAAATGTAAGCCACAGTAAACACTCAAGTTAATCACTAATCAAAACCCTAATTGACTCAATTGAGCCCTAACTAAAGCTAGAGTGCAATAAATGACCGAGTCTAACTGAAAGTAGCTTAGACGCATGTCACTGCAAGCCAACCAACAAGTGGTAGCGCATCAATGACTCCAATCAACCTTGATGAGGTTAACTGAAGTGTAACTGACCATCGTAAGTGGTTGGAGGCTCCCCTGTTGACTCCAATTCATTAAATAATCAATTTAATGAAGGGAGGCACCTTCAATGCTCTGTTTAACTAATTGTAACCATCAGTTAGCAATAAAGTGCATTTATGACAATCAGATCACCCCTGGAGTGCTCTAGGTAGCCTCCTCGAATGAAGGAGAAGGCTTAGTTAGCCTCCTTGACTGAAGGTAGGCGTGGGTGTGCTCATGCTGATGTCATACAGTGCTCCTCTGATGTCAATTAAGTCAATAAAACTTAGGATAGTGGTTTAACTAGGCCAAATTGACCAAAATGAGTGTGTATGGTGGTAAATGTCTCCAACACTCCCCCTTAAGTTATACTCAGGAGAAGTAGAAAACAAAAATTGCATAAGAATGCTAGGGCCCCGACAACTAAGGCCATAGGTCACCCTGTACAATACTAAAACTCAAACAATGCTTAAAACAAACTAAGTGAGGAAAAGAGGGAAAACCCAGTGGGAAAAACCCCCCTCAAGCTGAACACTGAAAGTAGTTGGATCACCCTGATGAACTCACCCCAAATAGTGAACATAGGTAAGTGAACTTATTTTTTGAAAATCTCTTGGTGAAGATGTCTGCAATCTGCTCATCAGTCGAGCAGTATTGCAGAATGATGGTCCTGTCGTGCACTAGCTCCCTGATATAGTGCATGTGTATCTCTACATGCTTGGTCCTCTGCTTGGTAACTGGATATGTGGATATATTAATAGCATTTTGATTGTCACAAAAGAGGACAGTGGACAAAGTACTACCAAGATCAAACTCTTAAAGAATGTCTTGCAACCAAACAACTTGGATGCAAGCATTCACCGCTCCTCGATACTCGGCCTATGCTGAAGACAATGCTATGGTGGCCTGCTTTTTGCTAGACCAACAAATGGGGCCACCACCAAACATGAAGACATATCCGGAAGTAAACTTCCAATCAATAGAATCACCCACCCAATCAGAATCTGAGTATCCAACCAGCTTAGCTCGGAATCTGCAGCATAGTGAATGTCGTAGGTCCTGGTTCCGTGAATGTACTGGAGGATCCTCTTAGCTACCTTCCAATGAAGATCATGGGGCTGCTGCATGTATATTGATACAGCATTCATGGCATAACAGATATCAGGCCGAGAATGAGTCAAGGACAACAAGCTACCAATCAGTTGTCGATAAATAGTGCAGTCCATGGGAGGTGTGCTTTCTCCTTCTTGAAGGCTGATCCCTGAAAGGAAAGGGAATGGAGTAGATATTCTTTGGCTCCATGTTAAACTTGACTAACAGGTCTAATATGTATTTGGACTAAGTGACCATTATGCCATCAGAATTTCGCTCAATTTCGAGCCGCAAAAATTATTTTAAGAGCCCCAAATCGCTAATTTCAAATGCATTGTGGAGAGTAGTTTTGATGACTGAAATAGAAGAAACTGTGCTACCTGTGATCAGTAAGTCAACAAAATATAAAAAAATAATAATCAAATGACCACCAGACTGCTGTATATACACATTTGGATCTGATCTACACCTTTGGAAGTTTTGCGAGAGAAGGAAGGCATCCATCTTGGAATACCACTCTCTTGGGGACTATTTTAACCCATATAGTGACTTCTTTAGCTTGCAAACCAAAGATGGATCAGAGATGTAGCCCTTAGGATGCTTCATGTATATCTCCTCATGAATATCTCCATGCAGAAAGGCTGACTTAACATCCATATGATGCACTTCCCAGTGCTTAGGTGCTGAAATTGCCAAAAGTAGGCGGATGGAGTCCATTTTTGCAACCGGTGCAAAAGTCTCATGGTAGTCCACACCTTGGACCTGGGAGAAACATTTTTCCACCAGCCTTGCCTTATATTTGTAGGTGCATCCATCTTCATCAACCTTAGTCCAAAACAACCACTTGCATTGAACCAATTTCCTTCCCGGAGGAAGAGAAACTAGCTCCCAAGTAGTGTTTTTCTGAAGAGAATTCATCTCTTTATCCATGGGAACTTGCCATCTCAGATCCTTCCGAGCATGGTAGTAGGACTTTGGGTCTGAAATTATCATCAAATAATAAGAATCAGATAGAAAATAATCAGGAAAAGAGAGCGCAATACCTGCTCTTTGGAAATCAGACCGGGTTCTCCTTGGAACATCCGGATTTCCAATGTTATCTCCTGCAGAGGAGAGTGTCTGTTGGGCCCAAGTTGGGAGATGATTTTGTACTTCAGGTTCTGATTCAGCATCTGATGTTGGCTGTACACTGATATCAGAAATCAGAGGATCTAAATCAGGGTCATCACCCCCAATTTCATCATCTAAATATTCAATAGAATAGGAAGAAAATTCAACAGTTTTCTCCTTCACTAGTTCCACCTCCTGAAGAGGCTCATCGAACTTGACACTCCTTTCGATGATGATCTATTTTGTTTTGATATCCAGCAGCTTGAAACATTTTGATTCATCAGGATACCCAATAAGACATTCTATGCTTTCCGGTTGAAAATCCCTCCTTTTATCAAGTGGAATTCGGGCCCATGCAGTGGACCCAAACACCCGCAGATTCGACACATCCGGCTTGTGTCCGAAGTATGCTTCGAAAGGGGTCTTCCCTTTCATGGATGGGTGTGGCACTCTATTCTGAATATATGTTTTAGCATGCATGGCTTTAGCCCACAAATTTGCAGCCAACTTCTTTGATTCCAATATATAGGTGGTCATCTCCTTGAGAGACCAATTCTTCCTTTCCGCTACACCGTTCTGCTGGGGAGTGTAGGGAACTAAATTTTGAACCTAAATACCACTTTGGGTGCACATGTGCAGCAAGTAATTACTGACATACTCCCCCCCATTATCAGATCTCAAGGTGTTGATCTTTTGGCCAGATGCATTCTCAAGCAAGGCCTTCAATTAAGTGATTTTTTCACAGACTTCAGACTTCTTTTTGATAAAGAAGACCCATGTGTACCTGGAAAAATCATCAATAAAATTCAGAACATACCTTGATCCATTCATGGATGTGATAGGCATGGGACCGCTTGTTGATGTAATTGTAACTTTAGAATGTATTCACTTGTATTTCTTATGTATTATACCCCGATGTTTATTCCGGGATGTATTTGTAATGTACTTGAGTCATGTCATGCCCCGATGTTCCTATTGGGAGTTTCTATAATGTAAACAAGCCAGGTCAAGTCAAGGTGGGTAACCCTCGTATTGTTCAAGGGTTAAAGTCCCTGCAGTTCCAGGGCACTAGGGTTGTTAGACTCACTTAGTGAATTCGGCCCTACTAGGGTTTAGTCAAGTCAAGAATTAGTATAAATAGAGAGCTAGCCTCTCTATTTATCACACACTCACTCACACTCAGTTGCAGCGCATAGCTGAGGAAGAAGAAGACACTAGGGCTAGGAAGAAAGAAGGTTACTGCTGTCGGGAGATCATCTTACTGTTTTGGGTTTTACTTTTGGTGTTGATTCTATCTCTGAGGAAGTTGCGAGGTTTTCTCCATTTATGATTTCCACAAGGAAAAACACTATGTTCATTGTCTCTTGTGTTTGATTGTTGTGCTTGTTATTCTCTTAGTTAAATATCCTAATATAATGCTAGCTTAATGTTAAAAATATAACATTGTATCAGAGCTAACCTAAGAAGAAGACACTGTGCAGCTACGGGAACTAGGGTTTCCTACTTTGTGGATCCATCTCCACAAATTTTCAGCAAAAGAAGGTTGGATTAACTCTCCTCCCTAGGGCGCATCTTTTTGTCGAAGCAGAATCCAATTCTAAGGTTTTTCAGTTTTGGACCCAACATTGCTGCCAAAAATTAGGGCTTTTCACAGAAGTGGAATTTTTCAGTGAGCCCAGGCCTGGATTGATCTCCTCCTTAAAATCGAAGTTAGGGATCAAAATCAAATCATTTGGTTGGACAGAACTCCAGAAAAGAAAAACCCTAATCTACTCCTGAACTAGCACTGCAAAATTTCAGATCCAAATCCAGATCCAATATCTTGACCTGGTAAGACCTAAATCTTTTGTATTTCCATTTGAGGTTCTCAGTTAACATGTCTCATCATACCAAGCTTGATGAAAAGCTTGAGGGAGATGATAAATTCCGAGCCTGGAAGTATAGGATCTCCCTGGTCCTGGAAGAAAATGAGTTGGACTCCTATATTAGCGAGGAGGTTCCAGTTCCAGAGGGAGATGAGGCCAAGGCCTTACATAAGAAGAATTTGGTTATGGCAAAGAGGATCATTGCTGTTTCTATCAAGGATCACCTCATACCACAAGTGTCCTCCCTAAAGACACCTAAATCCATGTTTGATGCCCTAACCAAACTGTTTGAAGGGAAGAACATCAACCAGAAGATGACTCTAAGGAACCAGTTGAAGAATGTAAAGATCCAGAATGAGGAGACCATCCAGTCATACTTCACAAGGGTATCCCAGATCAACGAATAACTTGAAGCAATAGATGAAGAAGTGGAGAATGCAAAAATTGTGATGACAACCTTGAATGGTCTCCCTAGGTCATGGGATTCTTTCATCCAAGGAATCTGTGCTAGGAAGAAGTTAGTCAAGTTCAATAGACTGTGGGAAGAATGTTCACAAGAAGAAGCTCGAATAGCAGCTCGAGAAGAAAAGATGGGAAGTGAAGATCAAGCTCTCACAGTACACTCCAGGAAAGGAAAAAGGGAAAATCATCATCACCAAGGTAAGCATTCTCATCAGAAAGATAATCTTGTAAGAAGGGATCCATCAAAACTTATATGTTATACATGTGATGAAATAGGACACTTTGCTAGAAATTGTCTCATGAATAAGAATGGATCCAAGAAGAAGAAGAACTCCAAAAGAAGACATCATGCTCACACCACTGAGGATGATGATCCTCCCAGGAAGAAAGTAAAACAAGAAAGTGAAGACTCTTCAAGTGAAGAAGAATATGTTATGATCTCCGCTCTCACGGGAACTGTCACTCATGGAAGCAAAGATTGGCTTATTGACAATGGGGCTTCCAAACACATGACAGGTTTCAAGGAATCTTTTGAGAAACTATCCAAACATAATTCACCCCATAAGGTGAAACTTGGGGATGACTACCAATATCCCATAAAAGGTAGTGGTGAATCCTCCTACAAGCTAGACTCTGGAAAGTCTATGAAAATGAAGGATGTATTGTTTGTACTAGGACTAAAGAAGAATCTTCTCTCCATATCGGCACTGGATGTAAAGGGCATGAGGGTTGCATTTGTAGATGGCCAAGTCCTCATGTGGTCAAGAGGAAAGACTATTGATGATGCAATAGTAATTGGAGAACAAGAAGGAGGATTATACAAATTGAAGGGACATCCAAAACAAGATTTGGTCCATGACACAGTAGAGCCAAATGAACTTTGGCACAGAAGGCTTGCACATGTGCATTACAGAGCACTGCCACTTGCAAGCAAAGCTGTTGAAGGTCTTCCAGAAATTCAAGCAAAACATGAAGGGGTCTGCAAAGGATGTGCAAAAGGAAAGAATACAAAGAAGACATTTCCAAGTAGTGAGAGGAAGGCAAAATGAATCTTGGAAATCATCCACTCTGATGTATGTAAACCAATGTCATCAAGTTCACTAAGAGGGTATGTATACTATGTTTCTTTCATTGATGACTTTTCTAGGAAGACATGGATTTACTTCATGAAGAACAAAGATGAAGTTTTCAGCAAGTTCAAGGAATTCAAAGCCTTGATCGAGAACCACACAGAAAAGAAGATCAAGACCTTTCGATCAGATAATGGTGGAGAATTAACATCAAATGAATTCAAAGACTTATGCAAAGAATCAAGGATTAAGAGGGAGTTATCCACTCCATATAATCCACAATAGAATGGGGTTGCAGAAAGGAAGAATAGAACTATCATGGAAGCTGCAAGAGCAATGCTTCATGATCAAGATATTCCCATGTACCTATGGCCAGAGGATGCCAGAACAACAGTCTATGTATAGATCCGTACTCTAGACAGAGTAATCAAGAACAAGACACCTGAAGAAGTCTTTTCCAGTAAGAAACCAGAAGTCAGCCATCTCATAATATTCGGCTGTCCAGTGTACATACACATTCCAAAAGAGAAGAGAACAAAATTAGATCCTTTAGGAAAGAAGGGTATATTTGTGGGATACTCTAAAAGCTCGATGGCTTACAGAATATATTTCCCAAGATTCAAGAATATCGGCATCACCAGGGATGTAACATTTGACGAAGACTCAACTTACAACAAATCTAGAAAGAGACCTACTGAAGAACCTGAAGAAGCAGAAGCACCCAGAATTCATGATACAACCATGAACGAAGAAACTCAAGAAGAAGATCGAGAATTTGAAGAACCACAAGAACCTGTAGATCCACCTCAAGAGAAGAATCCTCAAAAGAGGAAACCTGCTTGGGTATGGGAAGTTATCTAAGGTGTGGAAAGATATGGGGCTCTAGAAGAGAATCACAGAGAAAGAAAGAGAACCAGATCCTGCTCCGGATATGTAGCTTTACTATGTGACTTTATCAATAAAGAAACTTCCAATGATGAAGAAGCGATAGAACGGAAAGAATGGGAGAATGCTATGATCGAAGAGTATCAATCGATCATGAAGAACGATGTTTGGGATGTTGTCCCAAGACCAAAAGGGAAGTCGGTTGTAACTTCCAAATGGATCTACAAGATCAAGCATGTTGCAGATGGTAGCATAGAAAAATATAAGGCAAGATCCGTGACTTGTGGCTTCTCATAGAAAGAAGGAATAGATTATGAAGAAACCTTTGCACCTGTAGCCAGATACACTTCCATCAGATCAGTACTTGCTCTGGCTGCAGTGATGAAATGGAAGATACACCATATGGATGTCAAGACTTCTTTCTTGAAAGGTGTAGTGGAAGAGGAAGTTTATGTAGAGCAGCCACTCGGTTTTGAGACACATGACAGGGAGTCTCATGTGTGTAGATTGAAGAAAGCCCTATATGGTTTGAAACAGGCACCCAGGACATGGTACAACAGAATTGACAGCTTTCTATCCAGTTTGAGCTTTACCAAAAGTAAATCAGATTCCAACCTTTACTACAAGGTTGAAGATAGCAACCCAGTGATGCTCGTACTGTATGTAGATGATCTATTTGTAACAGGTATGGACGGGTTGATTGTTGATACGAAGATAAGGCTTGCTGCTGAGTTTGAAATGAAGGACTTGGGGTATGATGCACTATTTTCTCGGCATGGAGGTGTGGCAGAATGTGGATGGAATCTCCCTCGGACAAGGGAAGTATATAGTAGAGATCCTAAAGAGATTTGGGATGATGGACTGGAAGGCCATGACCACACCTATGGCATCGAACTTGTAGCTATTTAGTGATGCTTCATCAGAGACGGTTGATGCTATGATGTATCGTCAGATGATTGGGTCCTTGATGTACCCGACGAACACGAGACCAGATATTTGCTTTGTCGTGAACACCTTGAGCCAGTTCTTGATAGATCCAAGACATGTTCACTTGATTGCTGCAAAGCATATTCTAAGGTACCTGATGGGTACAATTGAATATGGGCTCAAGTATGAGGCGAATCAGAAGATTAACCTGGTGGGTTATGTTGATTCAGATTGGGTAGGCAGTCCCATCGATAGGAAGAGTACTTCAGGGTGTTGCTTCAATATGGGATCAGGTGTGATCTCTTGGTTTAGCAGGAAGCAATCCTATGTGGCACTGAGTACAGCTGAAGTAGAGTATGTCGCAGCTTGTTCAGCTAGTTGTGAGGCAGTATGGCTGAGGAAGATACTGTCTGATTTATTTGATCTCCAGATGGATGCTACTTGTATACATTGTGACAACCAGAGTTACATGAAGTTGTCGAAGAACACGGTGTTCCATGACAAGTCGAAGCATGTCGAGATCAAGTATCACTATATCATGGATATGGTGCCGAGGGGAGCAGTGAAGCTCTAGTATGTTGTGACGGATGAATAGATAGCTGATGCGTTGACAAAGCCATTGGCTAGGGTGAAGTTTGAGTACTTCAGGGAGAATATTGGTGTTCTCCAGATCGAGGTTCCCTCCAAGGGGAAATGATGAGGCCTAGAGCGATTCTGACATGGTGAGAGGATTGGTTCCTTCCATGGTCAGATGTAAGGGCTGAGTCATTCTGTCATGGTGAGAGGATTGGTTCCTTCCATGTCAGATATGAGTGCTGAGCCATTCTGATGTGACTATAGGATTGGTTCCTACATGATCAGATATAAGCGTTGAATGCCATTCTTGGAATGGAGGCACCTGGTCAGTTACCAGGAAAGCTCAGTCTAGGACTGAGGGCATTCTGATGTGACTGTAGGATTGGTTCCTACAAGATCAGATGTGAGTGCAGAGCCCTTCTGACATTGGTTATTAGATGTAAGTGCAGAGCCCTTTCGACATGAAGGATTGGTTCCTTGCATGGTTGAATATAAGTGTTGAGCCTTTCTCACATAGGTTGTCAGATGTAAGTGCAGAGCCTTTCAGCATGGATGATTGGTTCCTCGCATGGCCGAGTGTAAGTGCTGAGCCTTTCCGACATTGGTTTACAGATGTGAGTGTTGGGCCTTTTTGACAGGGTTGTGGGACGTGTTCCCACATGGTCATATGTGAGTGTTGGGCGTGCCTTTCTGATATGATTATAGGATTGGTTCCTACATGATCATATATAAGTGTTGGGCAAGCCATTCTAACTTAGGGTCAAATATAAGTGTTGGAAGAAGACCTGCATGGAGGCTAGGACTACAACCAACATGAAAAAGGGCTGGCTGTGTAGAACTTCTTGTGACAAGAAGAATCATGAGATAGCACCCATGATGATCCAGTAGTGATGATCCAGATCGAGGGATGATCCAGATCCAGTGATGATGCTCCAGAGATGATCCAGATCGAGTGATGATCCAAATCCAGTGATGATGATCTAGATCGAGTGATGATCCAGATCCAGATGAAGATGACTTGAAGATGAAGATGACTTGAATATAGAGATGACTTGAAGGTGAAGATGATGAGGACTTGATGATGATCCAGATGATACAAAGAAGAAGACTTGTGCTGATAAATTGTGTCGAGAGAATACCTTCCTAGTTAAGAGGGAGTGTTGATGTAACTGTAACTTCAGAATGTATTCACTTGTATTTCTTATGTATTAAACCCCAATGTTTATTCCAGGATGTATTTGTAATGTACTTGATTCATGTCATACCCTGATGTTCCTATCGGGAATTTCTATAATGTAAACAAGTTGGGTCAAGTCAAGGTGGGTAACCCTCCTATTGTTTCGGGGCACTAGGGTTGTTAGACTCACTTAGTGAAGTCGGACCTAGTAGGGTTTAGTCAATTCAGGAATTAGTATAAATAGAGAGCTAGCCTCTCTATTTATCACTCACTCACTCACACTCAGTTGTAGCGCATAGGTGAGGAAGAAGAAGACATTGGGGCTAGGAAGAAAGAAGGTTACTGCTGTCGGGAGATCATCTTACTGTTTTGGGTTTTACTTTTGGTGCTGATTCTATCTCTGAGGAAGTTGCAGGGTTTTCTCCATTTATGGTTTCCCTGAGGAAAAACATTATGTTCATTGTCTCTTGTGTTTGATTGTTGTGCTTGTTATTCTCTCAGTTAAAGATCCTAATATAATGCTAGCTTAATGTTAAAAATCTAACATTGCTAATATCAGAATGTATCAGTCCCAAGATGCATGATTCTCGGCTTGCCTTCCCTCGGTTGAACTTATGGTCAGGGTGCTTTCCAACAACACAACCCTTGCAAATTCCAGTGGTTGCCTTGATGACTGAGAGGACTTCAACCATAGAATTTTTCTGTAATTGCTGCAAGTATTTGAAGTTGAGATGGCCGAACCTCTCATGCCACAGTCTTCTAACTTCATTTCCATGAGTCAGCAATGCAGTGGGCTTTGCATCCGCCACAAAATGGGAGAACTCATAGGCTTTTGCATGATGGTTTTCAAGGCCTTTTGCTACAAGTTTCCTGGATGCAAGTTCTGTGATCTCTACATCATTCGGGCTGAAGGATACTCTCTTGGGCACTCCTATATGTGTCATTTGATAAACACTAAGGAGGTTTGATGCCAGAGATGGTACATACAAAACATTTGAAAAATAGCCATTCTCAATATCTACAGTACCTTGTCCTTCGGAAATGATGGTGGAGTCATCTCCCATGTGGATGGGAATTGATTTGCTGGTCTCCAAAGATGAGAAGGAGTCTCTTTCAGCCATCATGTGGTTCGAAGCTCCAGGATCTATCAAGAGTGCTTTGGACTTCGAAGTGCTTGCCATGAGGGCATGACCTCTTTCATGATGTGGTTCTCGATCTTGCTGATCTCTCCTCCGAAAGCTTTCTGGAAGATTGATGTGTTTTCTCTCAAGAAGAGAGGTAGCTTCATCAAGTTTCTTCTTCATGCAGGCATGTTCAGGGTGGAAGCCTTTCCCACAGTATGAACACTTGACTTTTTCCTTTAAATGATGCCCTTTTCCTTTGTTCTTCTTTGAGCCAGAAGACTCTTTATGCTGCTGGTTTTCAACTTTAGGCTTAGGAGCTTCGAATTTAGGTTTTGGGTTCTTTTTCTACTTTCCTTTACCCTTCAGATCTTTGGGCCTTGAGACTTGGATGGCTTGATGGAGGGCTTGATCATGGGAGGATATGATGATCCCCATCTGGACAAGCTTATCATGTTTACTTGTTAGGACTCAATGAAGGCATTGAGTGAAGGCATTTCCATCTAGGGGTTGTGAGCTTCCTCGCATGGAATGTAGAGACAAAAACTGAATAATCAGCTCCAAGTTTGGAGAGTATGGCGAGGATGAGTTGATCATCCTCCTTCTCCACTTTACATTGCTTCAATAGTAAGACAATGTGCTTGAACTTTGTGAAAAAGTCATTCAAGGTCTCGAAATTGGAAGGCTGGAGAGACATCAACTCATTCTCAAGCTGGTATACTCTGAAATCATCCTGTTTTCCATATAGGGTTTCCAATTTGTCCCAGATTTCCTTTGGAGTCTTCAATCCCGAGAGATGAAAAAGAAGATCCTGGGAAACAGAGAGGCATAAGAATTTGAATGTTTCATCTTTCTTGTTCAAGAATCTAGATTTGTTTGTCACAGAAGCAGGCACTTGTTCAGTTTCCATAGTGACCCTATAGAGTCCTTTGGCATGTAGCTAGATCTCCATGTCTCCTTTTGATGAGTGGAAATTGAACGGAGTCAAGAGTTCTATGGAAGAAGCCATCTGAAACTATTGGAGCGAATGCTTTCACCTGTTAAAAACCTGCAAATCACAACAAAAGGGGCACCGTAAGGGTAGACAACCTGCACAATTTAGGCTTTCATCACACTTAGCATAGTTGATCAAGCAAGCTTGACCAACAATTTCCTTAGTTGGGGTATTAAGTGGTAAGCCTTGGCTTCTAGTGCAGTGCTGGAAATTTTGAGCTTTGCTCAATTTTTCATGCAATATCTGCCAAAAACCTTGTTTTTGAGAGATCTGAGCTTCATCCCACTGTGAGCTCTGAAACCATGTTAATTTGTCACAGTGGTCTAGGAACTGAAAACACAGTCTCACAAAGAATTTAGACAAATACGCATAAAATTTCCAAAATGGTGCTGCAATGGAAGTAGCAGCTCTGTATAATCAAATGAAAGAATGATGATACAATAAAATAATCATGCCAGATGCATGAATTCCAAGACAATTCGAATTCCCAAGGAGGTCATTCGAATTGAATGACTGAGTCTAGCTTAACTAAATGTAAGCCATAGTAAACACTCAAGTTAACCACTGATCAAAACCCTAATTGACTCAACTATGCCTTAACTAAAGTCGGAGTGCAACAAATGACTGAGTCTAACTGAAAGCATCTTAGACACATGTCACTGCAAGACAACCAACAAGTGGTAACGCATCAATGACTCCAATGAACCTCGATGAGGTTAACTGAAGTGTAACTGACCATGAGAAGTGGTTGGAGGTGCCTCTGTTGACTCTAGTTCATTAAATAATCATTAAATAATCAATTTAATGAATGGAGGCATGTTCACTACTTTGTTTAATTGATTGTAACCATTATTTAGCAATAAAGTGCATTTATGACACTCAAATCACCCCCGGAGTGCTCCAGTTAGCCTCCTCGAATGAAGGAGAAGGCTTAGTTAGCATCCTTGACTGAAGGTAGGCGTGGGTGTGCTCATGTTGATGTCATATAGTGCTCCTATGATGTCAATTAAGTCAATAAAACTTAGTATAGTGGTTTATCTAGGCCAAATTGACCAAAATGAGTATGTATGGTGGTAAATGTCTCCAACAACAACACGTACTTATTCTAAACGGGAAAAGAATGTCCGAGCAACAAGGATTACCATGACAGGAATAAAGGATGAGGTGGATATCTGTTATAATACGGAGTGTATTGGACATGTTTCTTTATCTTAGCTCGGGATATCTTCTCCCCCTAAGGGTTTCCTGGGATAAGCCTTCAAGGCTCGGATTGTGTTCCCTTGGACAGTGACAAAGGTTTTACAGGCCTGACATTTTTTGGGGTTGCTTACTGATTGTGTTATTTGATATCACACTATCATAGTATCATAACATTGTAATTGTTACCTTTGATTCATATGAATATCAAGGAATGCTATTTTTCTTTTGAAAAAAAAAAGGATGGGGTGGATTTGAGAGGCACATTCGGAAGCGTGGTTGCATTTATAATCGTAATTAAAGTTACATACTGGGAGTAAACCATATACTATATCGACAATCAAAATACATAGTAAGACAATAGTTATAGTGACAAATACCATAATCAAAATACATAGTGAGACAATAGTTATAGTTACAAAGACCATTTTGCATAGATTGGGAGATCATAATAATGGTCCTCTACGCCTGCGAAGGGGAGAAAATATACTTTAAGTAATTTTGAAATGAATTATATTAGGAATGACTTTTGGGATCCTATTAGGAGACGCGAGGAAGCACTAGATTTAAACCAAGCCAACACAAAAGTTCCACTTTTTCATCAGTGACTGAGATATACGATCCATATTTATCCTTGAAGTAATGTGGGGCTAAAAATGATGTTTCTTGATCCACAAATATGGGTGCTCGAGTCCTTGCAACTCCTTGCCTCTATAGAAAAGTTCCCCTTCCTTTTCTACGACGTAGTGTGAGCTTCGTAATTAATACCACGAATGCGATGTGAGCAAAGAAACCAGTAATTATAAAGGTTTTCAAAACACCAGATGAAGATGATATTATATTTCGTTTCGACCAATGAACACCTGTGAATGCAAAAACATACACTAGTATATTGGGTTAAACATAGTTGTGTTGTAGTTGTGTTTAATGAATGCAAGATTGTCGTCCCAAATGACATGGTTTTGGTGATTGTACATGCATAGGAGGTAAACAATAGCTTTATTCAATCCAAAGAAATAGGAACATTTTTCTAGGTTGAATGACAGTCGATATGATTGGCATACCTTCCATGCACGTAACAAGTATCCTAGGGACTGACACAGTCGAAATGTATATAGAGAAAAATCCAAGGTGAGGCTTCATTTCAACTGAGGGGGGATATGGAAACTAATGAGTAGATGAAAGGGGCATAACCATTCCATTTATCACTAGCAAATAATCAGAGTAAACCATTTTGATTATCTTAAAGAATTGTCGATTAATCCCTAAGTTAAATTATAGGTATAGTTCTAGATACATATAACAAGTATCTGAAGCAAGGGTAAAAGCACTAGAGGCTTAAAATAGGGATTACTATATGAAAAAATTATTTCTTGAGGGAAATATCCATAGGCAGCTGGAGAAGTGGTCTCCCTACTTAAGAAAAATAAAGCATAAATATAAACCCTAAAGAGTGCTCCCTTGTTGCATCAGAATTTCCCTTGGTCGAGCATATGTTGGAAGAGAGGCATAAATTGAAAAACAAAGTTACTTTATTGAATGGTTAAAACATATATTTCTTACCTTTTTATATAGCTATATATAGACTATTATAGTAAAGTATAACGATGATAAGTCTATTATACATACCATTATAATTTATAGTACGATTATAATTTACAAGCTATAATTATAGAAAATTATGATAGCCTATAATTTCTATTCATATTTATGATTGAAAAAGACTATCATTTACATTATTAGTGATATTATAATAGTCAAATGTTCTTGCAGAGAAGGCCAAGAACAAAATATAAAATCTAATACATTTTTCACATTGAAAAATATCAAAGAACTGAAAAGAGATAAAGAATTGCAGAGATGATTTCTGGAGAGTCGTTAGCAGAGATGGACTATGTATCTAATTAAGTTAATTTCTAAATGAAAGGGAGAAATGGTATATGAGAAGAGCATTTCACTACTTCACATCTTAAAAATCATAGAGAATAATATTTTACAGGTTATGGCATAACTGAGATTCTCCCATAAATGGGGAAATTACGTGTCTTACGTGATTGACCACTACTTCTAGGTTCTCCATCGCTATATTGAAGTACAATACATATTGTACTTCAAGCTAGCGATGGAGAACCTAGAGGTAGGAGCACTACCTCTAGGTTCTCCATTGCTAGCTTGAAGTACAATAGCCTACCCCTAGGTTCTCCATCGCTAACTTGAAGTACAATATGTATTGTACTTCAAGATAATGATGGAAAACCTAGAGGTATTGGTCAAACACGTAAGACGTGCAAGTATGTTGTACTTCAAGCTAGCGATGGAAAACCTAGAGGTAGTGGTCAAACACATAAGACATACAAGCACTACTTAACACATAGGTATATATTGTACAAGCTAGTGATGGAGAACCTAGAGGTAGTGGTCAATCACATAATAAATACAAGCACTACTTAACACATAGAGGTAGAGCAAAGCTCTGGTGAGCCTTGAGGAGCACATGAAAGTGAGTTTTAATCCACTTAGTGTAGACATGGGTAGTAATTATTAATCCCTAGCCAAAAGACTAGATGTGGAACTTTTTATTAGTTTTACTTTGGGGTCTTTACCAAGGTACAACTTGGGAGGGTTTCAAATGAGTTCCACATTCTTCCTTGACATTTTTTTACAAAGGATTTTTGTGTTGCAACATAACTTTTGTGCACTTTCTTAATACAGAAACATATTCAATGAAGCAAATATGGGTTACAACATTCAACTATTCAAGTTCATTTGGCTAGAAAATCATGAGTGGGGTATTTATTTTTTCAAAGTCACCTAGAACTTGCACTTGGCCTCTACTACATGTGCACACATCAACACAAGCACGATTACGAGTAGAAAACATGTTGGAGAGACTTGAACCCTAGTAGCAGCAATAACAATGCCTTGATTTCATTGAACCAATAATTTACGATTAACTCCTTTTTTATATTAGGTTAATCAATAATTAAATTGAATTAGGACTTATAAGCAAGCCTCTCCATGTCTATGCCTATCTAGTTGGGTGTCGTTGCACATAACATATTTTTCTGAGAACAAACTATTGAACTCTATATTTTGGAACTAGATCTTTAACCAAAACGATGTGTACACCTATACTTAATTTATCGAATTTATTAAACATTTTAAGTGACACTAATATATTGATTTACTAAATATCTCTTTATAGGGATTTTAGCATCCATGTGGCCAGGCATCATAATTTGGGGGGCTTAACAGGTTAAGCAACTAAAATCTAAACAACATAATCATAGTCGAAGGCATGTTGTATGCATGGTGTTGTTTATAGAAGACACATGTAAAACAATTGATTCTTCTATTCCATGGAAAATCATGGATGGCAAATAGACTCTTTTGCATTTAAAGCTCGCCCATCAAAAGTATCACTTTGTTTGTAGGGGGCCATACTGAAATAATTAAAAATCTCTTATTTTAAGAATCAATCCACAAATACTTGGATCGATTTGATCATCCAAGCCATTACCAAACTGGCCAATCTACCCTACAACTTAGTAAAATGCATTGAAGGAAAAACATACATAGATGCCTATGATTATAGTTATTCAGGAAACAAAGCATAACTCAACATAGCAACATGTTCAGCACATTCCATCAAGCAAATACAATGTAAGCATTACAGTTACAGAGAACTATGTGGACAAGAACACTTATCTTATAGAAAGCTTGTCCTACAACTAGCTATGACGCTACAACGTTCCATCCAACCATAGGCCAGTGTGCTCCTTAATATCTCAGCAACACTGCCACCCCCAAGTTGGGAATGATTTCCTATAGGGGTAAGGGAACACTAGCAGACTCATACATAGCCAGGGATGCAATAACACTCAGGCAAGCCAACACAGTTGGGTTTATCAGGATACAAGGGAAAAACATCCCTAAGATGGGTTTCACAGGCCACTCAGCCAAGCCATCTCACAGTTGGGTTTCACAAACTGTTCACAATCAAGCCAACTTTCACCTTAAGGACCAGTCAAGCCAACAGATGGGTTTATCAGGCTGTTCACAGTCAAGCCATCCCACTGTTGGGTTTATCAGGATAGCTAGCCAATCCAGCATTAGCAGTTGGGTTTATCAAATTGTCCAGCCAAAGCTTACTTACCAGGTCATGTGCAACAGACACAGCTAAGCCAATAGATGGGTTTATTAGGCTACCAGCCCAGCCAACATTAACAGTTGGGTTTATCAGACTTTCCAGCCAAAGGTTACTTACCAGGTTAGGTGCAACAGACACAGCCAAGCCAATAGATGGGTTTATCAGGCTACCAGCCAAGCCAATATATGGGTTTATCAGGCTACCAGCCAAGCCATCTTTCCAGTTGGGTTTATTAGGCTTCTAAGGAAATGGGCAGGAAGAATTGCTAATCTAGTGAGCTCATCGACAGAGATAAGGACACCTTCACAAGATATATCTGGCCTGGATCCCCCTCTGCCTACACACCCAACACAAGGAAGTGTCCCCTTCTCTGCTCCATAGTCCCTCAAGCTACACCTTCCCTTCCAGTGCTCTTCAGGATATGCCTGGTAGGTTCACCAACCACTCTTATCTTACTGTGAGGTTCCAAACCAGGTTTATCAAGCACATTCTACGTCTCTCCCATCCCTAAGTCTCGCACACAGTCAGACCCAAACCAAGTTTCACAACACAACAACCACAGGGAGACCCTACAACACAGGATTACCCTGAACACGAGTATCAAGGTCTCATAATCTCTGTAGTCTAGGATAACGCTGCAACATAACAATTACCACAATGTCCAGGGAAAACACACTCGCAGAACATGAAGGATACATACACAGAAGGAAAGCTCTGTTGTTATGCCCCTTCTACACAACGACCAGGGAGTGTAAAAAAAAGTGATGAATGAATGATCGAATGAAAAGATGATAATGAGCCAGAACATCCCGTAGCTCTCAAAAACGTGAGAGTAGGAAAACTTGGTGCGAATGCAGGGGTCAAATTGACATACGGTTCTGGTGTTTTCTTGTCCTTACAAGAAAAACATGACACTCTAGAATTGGGTGCTCTGCCCCATTCGAAATTGCCCATACCCTTCCCTTCCAAGAAATAACTACCTCAACCACTTCCTGGCAGAATAAATGGTTAGGGAGAAAAGACAAGAAAGAGGGTAGTTGACAGTTCTTATGGGTTCTCCCCATGACACATGGATTTTCCCCAAATAGGCTCAAGGTTAACATTCTCACCCCTTTATCCTTAGGAAAATCATGCCCCCATCTCATTATTCATTGCATTTACATATCTGGTTGTGGGTTTTCATTATATTTCATATTTACATGATGTTTACAAATGTGCTCGGCTTAGCACAGAAACCATAGGCATCGACCATGATCGCTTATAAACCAAACACCAATCAATGACAGGGCCTTGGCCTTGAGCTCCTTGTCATGATTCGATATAATATTTACATCATATACATTAATGAAACAAGGTCAAAACTGGGGTGTTACATTTCCCTCCCCCTTCAATATCAATGTCCTTAGTGCTTACAAAATTTTGATCAAAATGCTACACTGGCATCGCCTCAATGTTCCGTAGACTTGAACAAAAATGGATGTGCCAATTGCATGGCATCCTCCAGCTCCCATGTAGCCTCTTCATGACCTTAGTGCTCCCATTGCACCTTTACCTGTCCTATGGCTCGATTTTCGAGCATGGTGACCTTCCTCTCGAGGATGCGCATTGCCTCGATTCAGAACACTCCCTTGGGTTCCACCTGAATCACATCCCAAATTATCACGTGGTTAGGGTCATGTATATATTTCTTAAGCAAAGAAACATGAAAAACATTATGAGCCCTAGTGCTAGCAAGCAATGCAAGTCTATATGCAACTGGCCCTATTCTTCCAAGCACTTCAAACGACCCACAATATCTAGGGGACAACATGGCACAACTACCCAGCTTCAAGGAACTCTTCTTTGCCCTCACTCTGAGGTAAACATGATCCCCAACACTAAACTCTTTGTTCACCCTATGCTTATTAGCATAGCTTTTTTTCCTGTCTTGGGATGCTTTCAGATTCTGCCTGATCTTTACAACCTCTTGCTCCATTTCCTTGAGCAATTATGTACCAAGCACTACCCTGTTCACTAGATTATCCCAAGTCAGTGGTGTCCTCAACCTTCTACCATACAAAGCTTCATACAGACTCATTTTGGATTCATGACTGAGATGTTGAAGGAATCTAAAATGGTACTTAAACACAAAAGCAAATCTCCCTTCACAAGTGAGATAGCTTTGTAGGATTTTGATAGGCTCTATCCATTATGGCTTAAACTTTTGAATAGGTACTCCCTTTCCCCAATCTACTACTACATCTGAGAGTAGATATCTCTGAGCATCAAAAGTGAAAGGCACCTTTTTGAACCAGAACTCACCCTCATCTGAAATTCCTGTTGCTTCTACTAACAATTCCCCAGTCAGTTTAAACTTCAAAGTATCAAAAGACACTATATCCTTATCCAAACATTGAGCGAATTTATAAGAGACTTCTGAGTGATAACCTTCAATCTTTTCAAAAAACACTAACCACCCTGCTTCTACAAACAGTTTTGCACAATCTGGAAAAGTTTGAACCCAGCTCATATCTGAAGGTTCTGCTCTATTAGTCTTACCACTTCTTTTCATCTTGAATAATTATCAAATAGCTACTGTCAATACAACAAACTCTAAATCTCTTTAAATTTTCACAATCTGATAGATAATACTGAATTGGGAAACCTAAAAACCCTATACTGAACTCTCTTGTTTAAACTAATAAAAAATTTAATTCCATTGACAGAGAATTCGTCATTCAGTAAGAATTAGGTATATAAACTAATAATCTTCAATCAATTTTATCATTAGTCCTCTGTTTTGAAAAGCCCCAAATTGATGAACTTTGGTAACGATTCGCAGCCTACCTGTCAAAGTGATGAATCCAGGTGTTGTCATCGTGTTTTCTTGATCGACAGGTGTTGAATTGCATTCCTTAATCTTCTCTGATCATTTTGATAACTCCAAACGACCGCTCCTCAAAGCCCTAGTTTTTTGACCTGTTTCAAATTTTGATTATAGATTGTTGATTTTTCGCCATGAACTTCATTTGCTTCTATGTGCACTTCAGGAGATACGAGATTCAAGGCATGTTTGTCTCATTATGTTCAACCATCATTATTCCAAAACTCTGCAATAGATCACCATGACTCGCCCTCATGATAATTTCTTTGATGTATTCACACCTGTCACAATGATAATTCTAGAGGAAACACGTATCAAATCCTTCAACGCAGTATGAGTGACACTTCATATGTGAGAATTTCAAAAAATGTGACCCAAAAATAATGCTTTTTGAACTGCGTGACTTTCTTGTAGCGCATGTGTGTAATTTTTCCAGGCTTGCGCTACAAGAAAGTCTGAGTTAATGATTTTTAAAAATTAAACTTATGATAAAGGTTTAAACTTGGTTTAAGAACCTTAAACAAGCTTTTATGTTATTTTTTAGACCTTTTAATCCATATAAGCATTCTATAAGCCCTCTAATTATGAAATCAAACCAAATTTTTATAAAAAAAATTAAGAAAACAAATAACATGAAAGTTAAAGGAAAAAGATTCAAACTATCCTAAGAAACAACATTTTCTAGGAGTAATGATTAAAACCAAGCTTCAAAACATAGCAAAAGTATTAAAAGATGGAAAACAAAAACATCATCTAACATCTGGCTCCTGCTGAGGATGAAGTCCTCCCTGTGAGGCTTCAAGAACCTGTAGATCAGTGCCTTCTGTGCTGCTACCTGCTAGTTTGCAAAATTTCCATTGGGTCATGGAGTCCTTATTTTGTTATTCACACCGGTATATACAATGAAAGTCCAGTATCCATCTCAAAAACTGTAAAAATGCTTGAGGAATCGTCCATTAACTGGATTAGACAATTCCTTACCCTCCAAAGTCTGTAGTACAAAAGTAATGTTTTCTAAAAATTTCGATACTATGAAAGGACCAAACCAAAGATTATCAAACTTGCCATGTTTTCCTTTCTGCTCCTTCCTAGCATCCCATCTCAAAACCATATCTCCCACTGAAAAAGTGTTATCTTTGATCTTCCTATCAAATATTTCTTTGATCTTTAACCTGTACAGTTGAGCCTTTTCTTCCAATGTTTCTCATTTCTGCTATAACTCTATCAGTGCATAAATTCTTCTTTGCATATTATTAGGTTCTTCCTGACAATCTTGAAAAAATTTCATCAGTGGGATACCTAACTGAATAGGAAAAACTGCAGCAATACCATATACTAATTGGAAAGGAGAAGTTCCAATTTCTTTTTTAACCGTTATTCTGTTTGCCCATAATGCATATTTTAACATAGAATCCCATGTTCGTTTATTTTGCTTCAATAACTTCCGGATACTCTGAATAATATTCTTATTAGATGACTTAGCTAACCCATTCCCCTGAGGATAATAAGGAGTTGAGTGTTTCAACATGATACCATTCTTTTCACAAAATGCCCCCATAGCCTTAGATTTAAAAGCTTTAGCATTATCAGTCAATATTTTCTAAGGACATCCAAATCTACTAAGAATATTTTCTTCAATAAAATCTATGATCACCTTATCTGTTGCATTTCTTGTGGGAATAACTTCTACCCACTTAGTAAAGAAATCTGTAGCAGTCAAAATCCACGTTTGTTGCACTGAAGAAGATGGATTTATCTCTCCTATGAAGTCCAAACACCATTGCTAAAAAGGGGCATTAACTGCAATTGATTTTAAAGGTAATGATAGCAACTTTTGTTTACCAGCAAACTTCTGACAAGGGATACATGCTCTTACCTGCTGATATAACATCTGAGAATAAGGAAGGCCAATAGTATCTTGCCCTTAAAATTTTATATGTTGTTGCCTTCCAATACTTATGTCCTCCACAAGCACCTTCATGGGATTCAGAGATTACTCCTTCAATTTCTGGTTTATCTAAACATCTGAGCAAAATACCTCCTCGATCTTTCCAAAATAGCTGTTGTTTTATCAAACAATATTTAGTAGTTTTCAACTTCAAAGACCTAGCAGCTTTCTTGTCTAAATGTTCTGGACATTGCAAATACAAAAGGAAGTGTACAATATCTACATACCATGCGGATTCTACATAGTGGTCCATAATCTTTTCTTTCTCCTACTCTGCTTGAATTTCTTCCTATGCTGGTTGTTCTGCCATGAGATGTAGACCTAAAGCTTGGAAATTTGAATCATCTGGCAATTTAGCTAAACCTTGTCCATTTACTAGCTTTGTAGGTCTGATATCCACATCATATTCCATTATTTTTGCAATCCACTTCCCTCTTTTTCCGTCACTGTCAGGCTGAGTCAAAACATCCTTAATGGCAGCATTAGGAACATAAGCAATAACCTTGGAATGCAAAACATAAATTATGAAAAACTTCAAAGCTTTTACCAATGAGTAAGCCTGCTTCTCTAAAGTGTTGTATTTTAACTCTGAATCTCTAAGAGTTTTGCTGAAAAATGCAATGGGTTGTTCAAGACCATCCTTATTCTTCTGCAATAAAACAACAGCCAATGTATCTTTAGATGCAAAAGAAAAAGTTAGAAATTCCTTTGTAAAATCTGGGCTTACTAATACTGGAGCTTCCGTAAGAGCCATCTTAATCTTTTCAAATGAGTTTTTTGCTTCTGCAGCCCACTTGACCTCCTGATCTTTCTTCAACATGGTTGTAATTTGTTTCATGGTCTCAGCAAAATTTGGTATGAACCAACGTAGAAAACTGATTTTACCAATAAAATATTGTACATCATTCTTGCTCCTTGGTAAAATTATTTTCAATATTGCTTTCACCCTTTCCGGATCAATCCTTATGCCATCAAATGAAACTAAACGAGCCAATAACTTACCTTCTTGTACAACAAAATGTGATTTTTTTGGATTGAGAGATAAACCATATTTTCTGCATTTCAGAAAAGTTTGTTTTAAGTGTTTTATATGCTCATCATCTCATTGTGAAAACACTGTAATATCATCTAAGTAAATCACTACAAACTTATCTCTTTCCCCTACAAAGGCTATGTCCATAGCTCTTTGAAAAGTAGCTCTAGCATTCATTAATCCAAAAGGCATTTTATCGTACATGAAAGTACCCCAGGGAGTAGTAAAAGCTATTTTTTCTTTATCATCGGGATGCATGGCAATTTGATTATATCTTGAAAAACCATCAACCATAGAAATTCTTTGTGCACCAACTACCTTCTGCAATATTTGTTCTATTTTTGGCAAAGGGTAATTATCCTTCAATGAAGACCTATTCAAATTTCGAAAATCAACACACAGTCTGATCTCACCATTATTTTTTCTGACATGAACTAAATTGGCTACCCATGAAGAATATCTAAGGGGAACAATGATCTTAGCATCTAATAACTTTTTCACCTCCTTTTCAATAATAGGAAACAAAGCTGGATTTATCCTCGTTAATTTATGTCTGAAAGGATTAACATTCAGTTTTAAAGGCACTTTATGCTGTATAATTCCGGTATCATATGTCTTCAAATCTTCATATGACCAAGCAAAAACATCAACATACTCTTTTAACAACTTAATGTACCTATTCCTCTGCTCTGTTGTGAGTGCTTTTGAAATCTTCACCATTCTAGGATGTTCAGGGGTGCCAATATTACAGTCCACTACATTTTCTTCTGAAGACTGTACAATAGGTTTTAAAGGTGTATCATCCTTTGAAAATATTCTCTCTAATGGCACCAAACCTTTAGGAATGAAATTACTTTTAAGTTCAATAATCTTGTGACCTGCAATCTCATTTTTTGCAATATCTTCAAAATATTTAGTCTCATCATCTTGTTCTTGATCAATTAGGGAGTTGGAAAACTCACCTGTCATCTCTAAAAACCTTTTTATTTCAATGTCATCTTCAAAAACTTTCCACTGCTTTACATTATCAGGCATAGAAGGTCTGTACCTAACCTCAATAGGATACTTTAGCTGTGTTGTTTTGGGAATCCTGAAATGTGTGGCTGCTAGGGCAAGAGAATCAGCAGTTTGGTTATGATCCCTAGGAATATAAGTGATATTAAAAGCCACAAAATAATTTTCTATCATATCCCATACTTCATTACGGTACACCTTCAACAAATCTTGTTTTACTTTATAGTTTTTCCTCACCTACTGAACAACCAACTCGAAGTCGCCATACACAGAAATCTGTTGAATTCCTAAATTTTTTGCAGCTTTCAAACCTAACAACAAAGCTTCATATTCTGCAGTATTATTGGTGGTAATAAATTCCAATTTATACATTCACCTTATTGTTTCACCACCAGGAGATATTAGAAGAACCCCTGCTCCAGCACCCTCCTTACATGATGATCCATCAAAGTACATTTGCCAAAGTTCATCTTCTTGTTCCTTAGTGTATTTGATTGGATCTTCTTTTTCAACATGTAATAAACCAACAGTATCATTGTCATCACTAAAATACAACATACAAGTATCCAAATCCTTGTTAACAACATACAAGGCCCATGATTTGTAGGGTTCTTGTCATCAGTCACAATATAGGCAAATTGTAACTCTTTGTATAACCTTCTGTTTTCTCCTCCAAATACAGGAATAGTGGCATATGTTAAGTCCATCTATAGAGTTCCACCAACCTTCTTGGCCCAAGATCTAGAGAGGAGCAGTCCAAACTTAGGTTTAATGTCTGCTACTACCACATCCATAATCACACTTTTCATTGGTAACTGAGCTAAACTGACAACCATATATTTTATCACTGCTAAACATTTTACAGCTCGTGAATCAAAAGCATAAAAATCATGATAAGGTTTTGTTATACTCAAACCTAAAGCCTCCATGACAGCTTTTGGCATTAGGTTATGAGATGCTCCTGAATCCAAAAGGCAATTATGTATCATCTGTTCATGAATAGTTAGTGTGGTGTAAAAAGGAGGTGATGCACCTGCCTTGTTTTCAGTTTTTTCTACCAAGGCTGACCCAATAAAGATTTTAGGATTTTCCTCTTGTAAATTCACTGTGTCAGAAGGAAGTTGACTATTTGCTGAACCAATCATTTTCAGAACTGAATTTTTGTAAGAAGGATTCTTTATCAACTCAGTGAAAGGCATAGGGATCTTGATTTTGCCTAATTCATTTTCCAGGTTGAAATTCTGCATACTTTTATTCACCTCTTCAATCTCAACATTCTTCTTTTGATTATCCTGATTTTGTTTTTTCTCTAACACTGGATCAGACTGTTGTTTAGGAGGCAAAACTACATTTTTCTTTGGATTTTGAACTACTTGCTTTAGACCTGACCATAAATTTAAAGTTTTCTTTGGCTCAGTTTGATATGTATTAGCAGTTACAACAGTCACTTCAAGATTCAAATCATTTTTTGTTTCAAACAAATATACATCATAATATTCTGAGTTTAAAAAATATTCTTCAGTCACAAAACTTTCAGTCAGCTGTTCTCCAAAATAATCATATCCTGATCTGGATCCTCAAAGAACTCTCCCTCTTCAATTTCTTCTTCATCAACTACATTATTTTGAAGTGGTGGTGGCACTTTTTTATCCTCAGTTTCTCTCCTTTGTCATTGTATATCATTATTTCTTCTCTCTCTGGGAATGAAACGAGGCACAAACTGTCTTCTGAATTGATTTGGATTATTAGGGTTTTAGTCTCCCTCTTGAACAGGTTTATTTGAATTTTTCTCTAATTCCAACTTGTTTAATTTTGTTGTCAGGATCTTTACTAGCTTGGCCATCTCATCAATTTTACCTTCCGCGGAGTGGGATGTTGAAACCCCTGGAGCTGCCTCTTTCTTACCTTTCCTGTCATATATCTGCTGAGCTGTATTGCCCTTTAATCTATTAGAATCTAATATATTAGACTCCACTTCTATTGCCGCCTCATACATGTTCAGTAAAGTAACAGCTCTTCTTTCTCTTAAGAGTAGGGAGAATTCATGATCAAAAGCATTGGCATACGTGAGTTTTGCAGAAGTTTTTGAAGGTTTTATCTCTGCAGGAATTCTGCCATACATTTTATTGAATATCTTCGAAAAATCAGCTATGGTTTCATCCTTCTTTCTTCTAAGGGATCCAGACTCAGTAATGTAATATGTGTGATCCTTGGTATCACCCCACTGTCTTATGAAAAGATCCTGAAGCTCTTCTATTATAGTAATAGAATTTGCAGGTAACTCTCTGAACCATTTTCTGACCTCTCCATCAAGACTCTATAGGAACATCCTCATCCACACATCCTTTGCCTCAATATTCTGATTATCAACATAGCTTGGAAATGCATCCCATTGCTCCTCAGTTGTGGTTTCACCTTGTCCATTAAACCTAGGCAATTATTTTTTGTAATCACCCCCAGGAAATGCATTCAAAGGCTGAGGAAAAACTAAAGGTGCATACCGAGCTGCCACCATTTGGTCCATCATGTCTAATGGCTGATTTTGGGCTGCCATCTTTAAGTTAACTGGTTTAGGTGATGAAAAGACTTGACTAGAACTCAGCTGAAATGGAGTTTTACCAACTTTGAGGTGAAATAAAGGGATTTTACCAGGAGATATAGTCTTTGCTTTCTTAAAATATTGAGGATCAGTGATTGCAGGCTTCAACCAAGATGAATCTTGTTCTTCTCCCTTCATAATAGAAAAAGGTGATGAAATATCTGACTGATCAGGGTTACATAGGGTTGGTGATGACTGATACCTTCTAATCTTCCTAGTTGTTTTTAATATTTGTTCTGGGTCAGAGACACCCAGTTATAAAGGTGAACTAGGTCTACTTCTTGTTCCAACTCCCTTAGTAGCCACTGTGAAATACTAGTGAAAAGTAGTCTTTAAAATTTGTTGTTTTAAGTTCACCTCTCAAAACCAGTGAAATGATGAGTATCCCAGGGAAAAATAGGTTTTCAACTTTGTTCCCCAGCAACGGCGCCAAAGGTGTTAGTTCCAGAAATCGTTCTCAGACTACAAAAGAACAAGCCAACACAATCTCAATAAACATAATAAAGTAAAATAGGTTTTTCTAGGGTTTTGGTTGTACAGTTTGTAGACAAGAGGGAAGAAACTTCATGAAACCAAAGCAAACACTAAATCATGAGCATTTGAAAGACTGAGATGCACAACATATAAACCATAATCCAAACATAAAAATCACAGTACTGAGTTCCACGCACAGTTAGCAAGCATTTCAAGCATAAAAACCTTAAACAGGAAATGAGTATACCAACTGAGTAATTAACACAAATTAGAAATGAAACGAGTCAAAAATCTAAAAGGGCATATAGTTGCATATATTTCATAATTCAGTCATCAAAAACACATAAGAGTCTTTACACTTAGCTTCATAAACCAGAGCTTGATAGCCTTGCCTTGCAACAAAAATCGAACCCCTAGACCTTTTTCAGACTTACATTTATCCTGTTCCTTCAAAAACAGTTGCATAACTCAACCCTAACTACTTTTAGGTTATCTATCAAACTGTTCAATATAAACTATCATTATACAAAATGAAATAACTTTTTCAAACTAACTAATAATTGCTCTTCTTAAAATACTTTTACAAATCTTTTGTTGCCTCTGCTAAAAGAGCAATTCCCTCTAAAGTATGGGCTTTCCTTCTAGATTTCTGGTGGTTTGCTTCCAAATCTACAACTCTCTTTGTAAGCTCCTCATTCTGCTGTGTCAGCTCCTGGATAGTTTATTTTAGTTCTATAAATTGATTCTCTATTTGTCTTTTTCTTGTAAGATCCTCTTTAGAAATTGAAATTAGTTCTTGATAGTGACTATTAACTTCTTCCAGATCTTCTCTTAGTCTTTTACTTGCAGTCACTAATCCTTCATTGCTTTCATCCAGGTACTCAATTTGATGCTTGTATTGTTTAATACTCCTTTGCAGATTTTCCTTTTCAGAATCAATGCATTTACCTTCTATTAATGACTGCATCCCTTCTGGCATCCATGGGATTTTCAGCTTCTTGAATATTTCTTCATCCTCCTTCATATGCTTAGTCAAGGTCACAGGAATTTATGGATGTTTTTCAGCTTCAATACTGCACTGAAATGCATCTTCAATTGCCTCTCTTTTCTCTATACAAGAAGTCTTTATATCATTTTTTTGCTGTTCTTGAACCATCTTATTTCGAACCTCCATGAATATGTCTAAGATCTTAGTATCAGTGAAGACTGGTTTAAAGTTTTTGAAACTATTGGTTTTTTACCCTTCATAACTTCTTTGTTTACATCCTCACTATCTTCCAATTTCTCCTGAGATGATGAATCTTCTATTATTGTAACCTTTTTCTCATCCAGTTTGGGATTTCATAGCTTCTTCATATTTAACCTAAGCTTGTTCTTTGGCCTTGTCTTGGGCCTCCAAACTGCTCCAACCTCTCCTAACATTTTCACAGCTTTCCCTTGATGTGTAATTCAAGCTAATTCAAAAACTTTCATTTTCTTCCTTCGTGACACTGTCTCTTCTTCAGAATGGGCATGTATCTCCAGTTTAGAATGAACCCTATCTTTATCAGTGGTATGAACCCTAGCTTCATTAGATAAATATTTTTCCTCTTCTTCAGAGAGTACTGTAATAAGGGTTTGTTCCTGTTTCTTTACCTCTTCATTTACAATTTGGTTTAGTTCTTCAGGAGAAGCATCTTCTACAGGCTCAAGTTCCTTCACCTCTAACCTTGAAACTTTATTTTCTTCAACATTAATTTGTTGTTCAATTTCAATGTTTTCATCTTCTTGGTTCGAAGATTTTCCTGGTTCACCACCTTCTTCATCTTTGACTGTGACTTTCTTTTTAAGTTTCTTGAGGAAATTTTGACCCTTGTCTAACTGTCTCTTCTGAGACTACTCTTCCTTCTCTGTTTGGAAACCATACCAAAACATGAAATATTCCCATGTCTTCTCTCTTTTTTGAAGTACAGTGCTTATAACTAGTTTGATAAGCCCATGATGAAATATTGATTGTTTGCTGTGATCCTGATGTTCTTTCACCCTACTTGACATCTTCTGTAAACTTTTCAAAAAGAAGAATGGGAGATTCATTTTGGATTCATGACACAAATCCAAATCTCCCTTCACAAGTGATATAGCTTTGTAGGATTTTGATAGGCTCTATCCATTCTGGCTTAAACTTTTGAATAGGTACTCCCTTTCCCCAATCTACTACTACATCTGGGAGTAGATATCTTTGAGCATCAAAAGTGAAAGGCACATTTTTGAACCAGAACTCACCCTCATCTGAAATTCATGTTGCTTCTACTAACAATTCCCTAGTCAGTTTAAGCTTCAAAGTATCAAAAGACACTATATCCTTATCCAAGCATTGAGCGAATTTATAAGAGACTTCTGAGTGATAACCTTCAATCTTTTCAAAAAACACTAACCACCCTGCTTCTACAAACAGTTTTGCACAATCTGGAAAAGTTTGAACCCAGCTCATATCCGAACGTTCTGCTCTATTAGTCTTACCACTTCTTTCATCTTGAATAATTATCAAATATCTACTGTCAATAGAACAAACTCCGAATCTCTTTAAATCTTCACAATTTGACAGACAATGCTGAATTGGGAAGCCTAAAAACCCTATAATGAACTCTCTTGTTTAAACTGATAAAAACTTTAATTCCATTGACAGAGAATTCGTCATTCAGTAAGAATTAGGTTTATAAACCAATGATCTTCAATCAATTTTATCATTTGTCCTCTATTTTGAAAAGCCCCAAATTTATGAACTTTGGTAACGATTCGTAGCCTACCTGTCAAAGTGATGAATCCAAGTGCTGTAATCGTGTTTTCTTGACTGGCAGGTGTTGAATTGCATTCCTTAATCTTCTATGATCATTTTGATAACTCCAAACGACCGCTCCTCAAATCCCTAGTGTTTCGCCCTGTTTCAAAGTTTGATTATAGATTGCTGATTTTTCGCCACGAACTTCATTTGCTTCTACGTGCACTTCAGGAGATACGAGATTCAAGGGGTGTTTGTCTCATTATGTTCAACCATCATTATTCCAAAACTCTGCAACAGATCACCACGACTTTCCCTCATGATAATTTCTTTGATGTATTCACACCTGTCACAATGATAATTCTAGAGGAAACACATATCAAATCCTTAAACGCAGTATGAGTGACACTTCATATGTGATAATTTCAAAAAAATTGACCCAAAAATAATGCTTTTTGAACTGCGCGACTTTCTTGTAGCACATGTGTACAATTTTTCTAGGCTTGCGCTACAAGAAAGTCCGAGTTAATGATTTTTAAAAATTAAACTTATGATAAAGTTTTAAACTTGATTTAAGAACCTTAAACAACCTTTTATGTTATTTTTTAGACCTTTTAACCCATATAAGTATTCTATAAGCCCTCTAACTATGAAATCAAACCAAAATTAAAAATAAAATAAAATTAACAAAACAAATAACATGAAAGTTAAAAGGAAAAAGATTCAAACTATCCTAAGAAACAAAATTTTCTAGGAGTAATGAATAAAACCAAGCTTCAAAACATAACAAAAGTATTAAAAGATGGAAAACAAAAACATGATCTAACACTGTCCATTATTATAAGCAAACTCTACCAAGTGTAAATAATCTTCCCACTTAGTTGGTCTGTCCATCACATACATGCGAAGCATGTCTTCAAGCCCTTGATTTACTCTCTCTGTCTACCCATCAGTCTAAGGATGGTAAGCAGTGTTGAAGTTCAACTTTGTACCCAAATCCGCAAACAACCACTTCCAAAAATTGGAAGTGAACTTGACATCTCTGTCAGAGACTATTGCCTTAGGCAATCCATGCAATTTGAAAATCCCCTTCATGAATATCTTTGCAATGTCATCTGTCTTATGCGTAGACTTCACTGGTATAAAATGTGCTGCCTTCGTCAACTTGTCCACCACAACCATGATGGAATCATGTTGTCTCCATGTCATTGGCAGTCTTGTAATAAAATCCATGGAAATAACTTCCCATTTCCATTCTCGAACTAGCAAAGGCTGCGACAAACCTGCAGGGTGTTGATGCTCAATGTTTACTTGCTAACATTTCATGTACCTTGAAATGTATTCAGCTATGTCCTTTTTCATTCCTGGCCAAAAGTACTGCTTTCTGGCTGTAGCAATTGTCTTTCGGTATTCTGGGTGACCAGAGTATCGAGCTTGATGGATCTCATCCATAACAACTCTCCTCAAATATGCTACATTTGGAATGTAGACTTTGTTCCTATAAGTAAGGAGTCCATCTCCTTCCAACTCATATCCCTCATACCTCTTCTCAAGACTTTGCTGTTGCAGTTTGTCCTTAATCTGCACATATAATTCATCTCTAGTAGTATGATTAACAATCTGCTGCCTCAAATCTGATTGGAAAATACTAAGAGATGCCACGTGCATCTCTTGCACCTTCCTGCTGAGCGCATCAACTACCTTATTCTCTTTTCCTTTTATGTGCTTGATTTCAAAATAAAACTCACATAAAAACTCCAACCATCTAGCTTGCCTAGCATTCAGAGTAGGCTGATCGAACAAATACTTGAGACCACAATGGTCTGTCCTCAGCTCGAATATTTTTCCCATCAAGTAATGCCTCCACATCCTGAGAACATGTATTATGGTTGCAAGCTCTAGATCATGAGTAGCATAGTTCTTCTCATGTTCCTTCAACTTTCTTGACTCATAGCTTACAACTTGGTTGTCTTGCATAAGGACTCCGCCAAGCCCTTGACCACATGCATCGGTACACACCACAAAATCTTTCTCTGGGTCTGCAACCTTCAATACTAGTGCACTAGTGAGAAGATTCTTCAACTGTTGGAATCTTTCTTCACACCTCGAGGTCCATTCAAACGTTATCCCCTTCTTTTGCAAAGAAGTGATGGCATGTGCAACCTTGGAGAATCCTTCAATGAATCTCCTGTAATATCCTGCAAGTTCCATAAAAGATCTCACATCTGTCACACTTCTTGGAGTAGGCCAATTCATAATGGCTTCAATCTTTTTAGGGTCCACAGATATACATTCTTCTAATATAATGTGACCTAAGTACTAAATTCTATCTCTATAGAAATCACACTTGCTCAGCTTTGCATACAACTGATGTTCCCGGAGCAATTGTAATGTCAATCTCAAATGCTCTTCATCCTCTTCCTCATTCTTGGAATAAACAAGAATGTCATCAAGGAAAACAAGAACAAACTTGTCCAAATACCTGCTGAAGACACTGTTCATAAGGCACATAAATGTAGCTGGTGCATTTGTGAGACCAAATGGTACCACTACAAACTCATAATGCCCATACTTTGTTCTGAAGGCTGTCTTATGAATGTTTTCATCCTTTATTCTTACTTGATGGTAACCAGACCTCAAGTCAATCTTGGAAAATACCTTTTCTCCTCTCATTTGATCAAAGAGGTCATCAATCCTAGGCAAAGGGTATTTATTCCTCACTGTGACTTTGTTCAGTTGTCTGTAATCAATACATAGCCTGAGTGTACGATATATCTTCTTTACAAACAGAACTGGTGCTCCCCACGGAGACACACTAGGTCTTATATACTTCTTCTCCAACAACTCTTGCAGCTGCATCTTCAGCTCTAACATTTTTGGCATGCTCATTCTGTAGAGTGTTTTGGACACTGGTGCTGCTCCCGGCACAAGTTCAATTGTGAAATCAATGTCCCTCTTTGGAGGAAGCCCTGGAATTTCATCAGGAAACACATCCCTGAATTCCTGCAACACCTGAAAGTCCTCCAACCTTGGAGTTTCACTCTCTGCTGCTTCCAAAACATGAGCTGCATACAACTGGCAACCTTTCCTACAGAACTTCTTCAACTACATTGCTAAAACCTGCCTCACAGAAATCACCTTTGGAATGCCTTTCACAATCCTTGAGTTGCCTTGCTCATCCAAGCACTCAAAAGCCTTGTTATACCATTCAAGATTTACTCTGTGAGCTTCTAACCAATCCATTCCAATGAGAACATCATAGGAACCAAGTGGTAGAACATTCAGATCTACACAAGTGACCAATCCTTTCATACTCAATGGACATTTCTCCATCACTTCACTAACCTTTCTCTTCGTTCCAATGGCTAACTGAACTAACCAAGACTTGTTATGCTTTACTTTCTTAAAGGCATAGATCTCCACTACTCTAGGGGTAATGTAACTGTGAGTAGAGCCAGGGTCAATCAAGATAGAAACAGATTGATCAACAATCTTACTTGCAACTTCAACCACAGTGGACAGGTGGTCTGCCTGGTGGTCCTCCTGTGCTGCATAAATCCTAGGGACGACCCTTGCTACTTGACCCAGTGTTTCTGCTTCTTGAAAGTTGTAAGTTGGCCTTGCACTCTCATTCTTGAGTGGACAATTCCTGTGCATGTGGGGTCCTCCACATCTCCAACATTGGAAGGGTTCTCTGTTCTACTAGGGATCTCTTGGTTTCTCTCCCATCACTCTCGCAGTTGCTTCTCAGCTTGTGATGGCTGCTTCTACTGATTCCTAGAGCTAGAAGGTTTGAGACCTTTCTTTCTTTGGTCAAACTTCTCATTCCTCTTGTCCTTCCATGTCTTATGGTAATCAGGTTTCCCTTTGCTTTGCTCATAGCAATACTTAGCCTTCCTTATTGCTTCTTCAAGAGTTCTAGGTTCATAAAACTCAATTCTGTCTTTGTAAGACTAAGGCAATCCACTCAGGAAATGCTGAATTTTCACTTTTTCATCTCTGATGTACCTGACATACCTTAGTAGTTCTAGGAACCTGTTCACAAACTCTTCCATGGTCTGTTTTCCTAATCTCAGCTCATGGAATTGTTTGATCTTGTCATCATAGTACCTGTCAGAGAGATATTTCTTCTTGAAATACTTCTGGAACCATTTCCATTTAAGTTTCTTTTCACTGATCTTCCTTACTTGCTTGAAGTGCTCCCACCAAATGGATGCCCTTCCATTCAGATTGAATATGGCAACCCTTGCCTTCATGTTCCCTAAATAATCCTGAACTTTGAAGTACTTCTTTATTCCAAGAATCCAAGCTTCAGCTTCTTGTCCAGTCTTCACCTCACCATCAAACATAGGAGGTTTAGCCTTCTTAAATTCATCCTGAGTGTGATCCATGTGGGGCCTCTTCCTCTTTTCCTTGCGAGAAGAAGAGCTTGAATCCCCGCTGGAATCCTCTGAGTCAGATGACTTACTAGAAGTCCTTCTTCTTCTTCTAGTATTGCTCTTACTTCCTTCAGGTTTCACTGTACCCTGCCCAGAGTCTATCTTTCTTTGCAAGTCTTTCAAACTCTACAACATAGCAACATTCAACTGATGTTGCTCTTCCTGGGCTTTAATCAAGCTTCTCATGGTGGCTGCAATATATGGCGGTGTCTCTTGGAATGTCCTTCCATTAGACTCAATGTCATCATTTATAAATCGGACATTTTCCCCCATGGCATCTCACTCACGCTCGTAGGAATCCCGAGCATCATATCCATCGTGGGTTCTCATGGATAAACCACAACTTACTTTTCCAAATGCACTATGACTCTGCAAAATGTGTCACCAACACCATTTGTCAGATACATAGTAATTTAAAATCAAAACCATTTACTTATTGTCACCTAGTCTATCGAGGCCTGATGCTGCAACCCGCAGCTTGGATACCATACTGAAGGGTACTCTTGACTGATCTCCGGCCCATCCAGGCCCAATGTTGGAACCCGTAGTTCTGATACCACGCTGTCACGTACCCATGTCCCATCATCATGCATAATTAAAAATTTCATCGAGAACCTTCACTGTTCATCAAACATAGGGCATGTCCGTGAACCACATCTCAACATTTCCAACACTATCATGCTCCCTCCCGTCTTCCATAGATCAATTTGACAATATGCAAGGAAAGATCTTAGAGGAGATCGGACGACGGAGAGAAAACGCGACGAAAACAACGATTGTAAACGATCCCACAGATCATATCTAAATCAACGGTTCAGAATTCACCCGCAAAAATCAATGGTGCAGAAAGCTCAAGATTGCAGGGTCGAAAGTTACACAAAATCTTGATCTCACTTCCCGCAACATGCATCCCACATCGGAAACAGATCAACGGTGGAGAATCATCCCGCAAAGATCAATGGTGCGAAAACTTTGATTTGCGGGATTGGGAATTACAAGAATTCACGACACCATGATCCCGTATCCCGCATCTTGTGAAAGGGAATCTACGGAAACCAAAATCTGCTAACAGTATCCCACATCTTGAGGAAAGGAATTTACAGAAGGGAATCTGCAGAAACCAAAATCTGCTAAACGGTATTCCGCATCCCGCATCCCGCAAACTTGCAAATTCGCGCAAAGGAATATTTCTAGGAGAAAACTCAACTTTTCAGCTAAATTCTTGGATCGATCTGATCATCCAGGCCATTACCAAACGGGCCAATCTACCCTGCAACTTAGTAAAATGCATTGAAGGAAAAACATACATAGATGCCTATGATTACAGTTATTCAAGAAACAAAGCATAACTCAACATAGCAACATGTGAATCACATTCCATCAAGCAAATACAATGCAAGCATTATAGTTACAAAGAAATATGTGGACAAGAACAATTATCTTGAAGAAAGCTTGATCCGCAACCAGCTATGTTGCTGCAACATTCCACCCAACCATAGGCCAGTGTGCTCCTTAATCTCTCAGGAACACTGCCACCCCCGAGCTGGGCATGATTTCCTACAGGGATAAGGGAACACTAGCAGACTCATACATATCCAGGGATGCAATAATACTTAGCCAAGCCAACATAGTTGGGTTTATTAGGTTGCAAGGGAAAAGCATCCCTCAAATGGGTTTAATAGGCCACTTAGCCAAGCCATCTCACAATTGGGTTTCACAGACTGTTCACAGTCAAGCCAAATTTCACCTTAAGGACCAGCTAAGCCAACATATGGGTTTATTAGACTGTTCACAGTCAAGCCATCTCACTACTGGGTTTATCAAGCTACCTAGCCAAGTCAACATTAGCATTTGGGTTTATCAGGCTGTCCAGCTAAAGGTTACTTACCAGGTCAAGTGCAACAGACATAGCCAGGCCAGCATTAGCAGTTGGGTTTATCATACTGTCTAGCCAAAGGTTACTTACCAGGTCAGGTGCAACAAACACAACCAAGCCAACATATGGGTTTATCGGGCTACCAGCCAAGCCATATTTCCAGTTGGGTTTATCAGGCTTCTAAGGAAATGGGCATGAAGAACGACCAAGCTAGTGAGCTCATCGACAGAGCTAAGGACACCTTCATAAGATCTATTTGGCCTGGATCCCCCTCTGCATACACACCCAAACAAGGAAGTGTCCCCTTCTCTGCTCCATATTCCCTCAGGTTACACCTTCCCTTCTAGTGCTCTTCAGGATGTGCATGGCAAGTTCACCAGCCACTCTTATCTTACTGTGAGGTTCCATGCTAGGTTTATCAAGCACATTCTATGTCTCTCCCATCCCTAAGTCTCGTACAAAGTCAGACCCAAACCAGGTTTCACAACACAGGCTTACTCTGAACACGAGTATTAGGGTCTCATACGCTCTGTAGTCTAGGATAACGCTGCAACACAACAATTACCACAATGTCCAGGGAAAACACACTCACAGAATGCGAAGGATACATTCACAGAAGGAAAGCTCTGTTGTTTTGTCGCTTCTACACGACGATTGGGGAGTGTAAAAAAATGTGATGAATGAATGATCGAATGAAAAGATGATAATGAGCCAGAACCTCCTGTAGCTCTCAAAAATCTGAGAGTAGGAAAACTCGACGCAAATATAGGGGTCAAACTGACATACGGTTCTGGTGTTTTCTTGTCCCTGCAAGCAAAACACGATACTCCAAAACTAGGTGCTCTGCCCCATTCGAAATTGCCCATACCCTTCCCTTCCAAGCAATAACTACCTCAACCACTTCTTGGCAGAATAAATGGTTAGGGAGAAAAGACAAGAAAGAGGGTAGTTGACAGTTCTGATGGGTTCTCCCCATGACACATGGATTTTCCCTAGACAGGCTCAAGGTTAACATTCCCACCCCTTTATCCTTAGGAAAATCATGCCCCCATCTCATTATTCATTGCATTGACATAGTTGGCCGTGGGTTTTCATTATATTGCATATTTACATGATGTTTACAAACGTGCTCGGCTTAGCACAGAAACCATAGGCATTAAACATGATCGCCTATACACCAAACATCAATCAATGATAGGGCATTGGCCTTGAGTGTCACATGCCCCAATTTGCAAAACAATTTAATGTTATTGAGGAACATTATGTTATATTTTATGCTAAGTTTGTAATTGTTTACCAAGTGGGGTCAAGGATAATTATTGTATTTCATAATATTTTATTAATAAATAAATAAATGATGAGACAACAACTTAGGGAAGCTGTTAAAAGAGTGTTAACTGGTCACTTGGTGGGGAGACTGGGTGGAGAGTATACTGACAAGTGGTAGCATCCTCAAACTACTTCTAACTATTGCAAGTGGCAACTTCCCTATATTTGTGGTCATGATTCCCCAAGAAAGTGGAATTGGAGAAGGTGGCTCATTAAGTAAAAAACTCCAGAAGACCTAGGCAATGTTCTAAAACTTCCCATTGAAGACAAATGAGGCTGCTCATTCTGGAATGGTGATCATTCAGTGTGAATGAAGTGCACATGAGAAATTCGATGGAGGGGACTTATTGAAGTGAGTTTGAGGGGTTAACTGCTGAAGACTTAACTTGTGCAGCTGTTAGGCTGAAGTTCTTACTACTGAAGCAGGGTTGATTTATAGTTGTAATTTGACCAGTCAGGTGACCGAAGGTCTTAAGGATACATCCTGCATCCAGTACTCTACCAGGAGGACCAGGAAACAGGCTCGGGGGTCCTGAGGAAGTGCAGACTAAGCTTTCTCCAGGTGTTGGTTGGGAGGAACAACCTCCTTAAGTTGTTGTCACCTCATCATTTGGCAGGTTTTTATTTGTTCAGGTTATTTATAATTTATTTACTGTTTTCAGCAAATGTTTACTAGTTTTTCAAAGATATGCACATTATTGTTTGGTTAGGATTTATGCAGAAAAGAGCATGGTTTATTGATAAATTAGTGATTTGTAGATTATGTTTAAAACAATAGTGTTATTGCTAACTGAAAAGTAAATATAAATAAATTACCACACTGTATTTTTCCACGCCTTGTCTAGGCAGTACTCTAGTACAACTAGTTGATTAAGTAGATGTCATGATGATATGTTTACCAACTCTGAAAGAAAATTGCAAATGATTTCTTTTATAGATTCATATGATTTATTTACAAAAATTTTAGCTGTTCTTACTCTATATATTGAAAGTAACTGTACTATTTAATGACAGGAAAAGAATAGATTATATATTAATCATTAGTAGTTATACTATTCACATAACTATTACTAGTACTAATATTATTATAAACATTATAAATAAAGTTAAATAAACCAATATAGGAACAGTAACGACAGTACTTGGGGTTTTAACCTATCTATTACTACTTAGGTCTTAAAATAATTTATTCTAAGTTCATATATGCATTATGTACTGGAAATAGATGTTTGTTGTAAACCTCAAAGAATTTTACTTAGGGTTTACGAAATATAGGTTTTATCTTTGCTTACAGACTTGCATAATCTTACTCTTAACATAAAGTTTAATAGCTATAAAATTACTGAAAGTAAAATAGAAAACAGAACTAAAATTATTCCTGTGAAATCTATCATATTACAGGACTGTAGGGTATTCAAAAAATATAACCCCTCTGAGCGAAAACAAAGTACTTTATTCACATGATAACATTGTAAAAATTCAATAGTAAAAAAAATACCTATAAATCTTTTATATTAAATGAAATTCTAAAATTTAATAACTCTGTAAACATTTTGATAGAACGAAATAAAACAAGGGTAACGGCCTATGGCCCTCTATAATAATCTGTCGAGGCTTAAAGCCTGTACAAAACAAACTCTACAAATTTAAATAGAAAACAATAAACCAGAATTTAGCTATTAATAACCCTTCATCTGTTTACAAGTCTCAACTGGATGAATAGTCTTTTCTTCACCTTTAAAAACCACTTAAAAACTTAAGTAACCAGGCAGAGGTCGAACAATATTATCACGACTTGGAGCCAAGTTTTTAAAATTTAAGTAAAAGTTTTACATCGTCCAAGCCGTAAAGGCTCTGTCAAGTAAACCCCAAATTATGGCTGCAATAGCCTTCAAGCTCATGCACATAATACACTTTAGGGTTTTCAATATAAAAAACAAAATAACAAGAAGTAATTTAATAGTAAAACCCAAGCCGAGTCCATAACCAGTAGCGAGGTATTCTCATCTTCCAACCACCATAACACCAATGCAGGAGAAAACCCTCAGTATAACCGGGGCTTACCAGGTTTCATGTGGACGTGTATGGGAGAGTTGTGCTAGCAGCTAACCCCCTTTGCCATGAGAAGAACCTGCACTGAGAAACAAGTGTTAGTTACAGTTTTTATTATTATTATAAATATATACATTTATAGTTTAAAAGAAAACAATGAAACTATGTTTGAGGATTTACCTGGTAGCGTTCTCATTGGAAGAAATCATGGAAGTAACCCACCAGCGACAACAATTTTGGCACCTTAGAGAGTAATGCAAACACCAAGAAGGAAGAAAACGATCTAAGGCAGAAGCACATGAACCGTGCTTAAAGTTTAGAATCTCAGTTCACAAGTCGGCAGCTAAAAACCAGTTTTTTTTACTCAAGAAGCATACTCAGTAATCAACAAAACTTCGAGAACCACCTTATGTCCTCACCGAAACAACTCACAGTAGTTTTTCGGGGATTCAGTTTACAATTCAAGGGTTGTTACAGAGTCTTGGTGGCCACGAGCTCGCAGCTTGGCCAAACCAGTCAAAGGAACCCTCACTCTACGAGATGAAAGGGTTAGGGTTTAGTTGTAAGTCAACTCATCTCGTGGACAAGACAATCTCCACGTGTCCTCCCAATTATTTTATCATTCGTGGGTGCAAGTCAATAGTTGGGTGCAGTTCCAATCTGCATTAAATTTATTAAAATCAAAACCCATAATCATTAAAACAATGCAAATTTTATGATTGCTAATAAATTTTATACAATTGAATTTCGATGTTTAGTATATTAACTATAGGAATAAAACACGAAATTTTCTTCTAGGGTTTTATTTATAGTTCAAGTTAATATAGTTCTTTTGATTAACTATGTTTGATAAACATAGTTAAAGGATATATGTTTGAAAATAAAAAAAAGGCAGATCTAATGATAGTCTTTCAAGTGTTAGGGTTGGAGAGTAAGCATTACTTAGGACCAAAGCAATAATAGGATCCCTATATTATGTTAACGAACAATCTTATTTTAAGTTTTTATTAAACAAACTCGTGTAAAGATATAGTTTATAGTTAATGGATACACCAGGAAATCGAGGTGTAGATTCAAATAAAAAGAAAGTAAGGTAAATCTGTAATAGTTTCATAGGGTATTCATTCAACTAGGAAGAGAAGCTTGATCCCGGTGCAGTATGAAGTTGGGGACACAAGTTAAAGCAATTCTCATATTTACCTAAGTGTTCAATTGTAACTCTAAAACATCAAAATAATAATTATACAGTTAAGAATAAAAATAGTTCTGTTTATATAATGGGAAAAATATTTAATTATAAGACCCTAGGCTAAGGGTAATAATGTTATACATCTAATGAGTGAAAAGACTTAAGAATTTTTAAGAACAATTCTTTCGGATAAAATAGGCTAGATTTATAGTTTATCAGCATAAGTATTTCTTTTATGTTTTACAAAAGATTCATTACTTATGATCAAATTACTATGCAAAAGAAATCAATCTAATGGTTGATTATGATTATTTCCAAGTATACTTGTTCTTTCGCTTATAGCAGTTTTGATCTAATGTTTAAATAGGAAGAAAATACAGTACTCATACTTTTGCAGTTTTGTTTTAACGTTCTTCTTGGAGTTTTGACAACATAAATAAGATCAACGTTACCTCTTATGGAGACACGCTGCAATTTAAACATTCTAAGTCTAGCATCATATTTATGCTAGAGAAGTATCTTCTTGACATAAAAGTATATATTATTTAACTGGAACGTATGCTTACCTATTAAAACCTGTAAGAACCATCAGTCCCACTGTGTTAGCTATAAGCTAAGTAAGCCCTGATCACCCTAAGAAAATTTCCCCTACTTAACAAAAGAAAACCATATTATTCTTAGCATTAGTAAAAAGACCGATTTCTTTTCTACTTTCTGGAAAAATGCAACTGCTAGGTTGAAACAGTACTAACACAATATTTAAAGATAAGCCTTGAGTTATACAGAAACTTATAACAAAGTAATCTTTGTTTTGCTTACAAACTGTTAAATAATTCTGCTAACCGTTAGTGGTTCCTTATCCAGGACTTTTAACATTTTATGTCACATGAAAATTTTTAAATTTTTATGAATTTTTGAGTTATTACATTGAGCTCCTTGTCATGATTCGATATAATATTTACATCATATACATTAAAGCAACGGGGGTCAAAACCGGGGTGTTACAAAAACAACTTCAAACAAAAAAAACTAAAATTTTACAACCAGTGTATTTATATTACCAAAGTGCACCAGGGAACCACAAACTTGAAAGCACCGAAATAGGATAAATAGATAGTGGAGAACACTGGCTTACTATAATATAAAATAAAAAATTCCATCACCTGTGTGGTATGTCTAATTTACCGCCTCGAGTCAATAAAGACAACACCGCATCTCGTTAGGGTTAAAAGTTTCCAACTTAAAAAAAACACGACTGTATTTTGTTCAAATTTATGCTAGTGGTGTGTTTAATATTATCAATTGCACTAATGCGTCATGGAATTGGTCACAATGCAATAAGGTTAAAACATTGCAAATTTAAAAAAAAAGATTCTTTTTTATTTCAAATTTCTATTTGTGGTACGTTTTGTATTATGCATCGCACCGGTGTATCACTAAATCGAACACATGCATTAGGGTTAAAACTTTACAAATTAAAAAAAACAAAATTATATTTTATTTGAAATTTCTATTAATTGTACATTTATATTATTGATCACCCTAAGGCGTCCTAGAATCGATACAGGATTTAATTTTAAAAAAAGTATCGCACCAAACAAATCATTTTTACCATTATACAGAGTTTTTGAGACCAATAGCATTAGTGGCATACATCATATACTTAGACACCGTAACATCCGTGCTCCACATGGCAACATTGCTTGCTCCCATTGGTTGCTGACTAGATTTTAAATTTTTCCAAAAGGTGGGATAAATTTCGAATTTTACATACATCACCACTATGCCCCCCCCGGGTACGCAAGGAACCAACTAAATTGATTATTACTTCACTACTTACTTATTTAGCGAACTAAATTTGAGAATTCATCTTTATTTTCATCAAATTTAAAAAATAAAATAAAAAACCTCTGCACGGTGCATTTGAGCCATTTATCTTGCATCGCACGGTGGTGCACCGTGTGAATTTACAATGTGCACCAGTCGTGGTTTGTTGAATACATAAGTGTACCGAAAATATATTGCACTATAATATTTAGTGCAATGATTAGCGTAATATAAAAAAAATATGAATGTAATCTTGATGCGTAACATAAATAGAATCGCATCGCATTTAGGTGCGTTGATGTGTTCTAAGCGCCCAGTATAAATGAACTTAATTTATTTTTAAAATGATAGCGTTGATTGGTACAGTTAATTTAACCCACCACACCGCTCTCACGGTACGTTGGTGTGTTCCTAAAGCACCGTTAAATCTTAAAAATTAAAAACAAAATGTTACATGATACACATTGATTGCTCAATGTGATCTCGTGTCACAAACGCACCATAAAATGTTACAAAAATCACTATTAAATGGTGCACTATATGAACGTGCGTGCATCATCAACTGATGCGCTGACGTGAATGAGGCGCACCATCAACCCATTTTAAAATTACAAAACAAATAAATATATGCCCTTATAGGTGCACTAAGTTCAACGTAACACACCGAGGTGTCTCATAAATAAAACGCTACCTGACTATTTATATATTTAAAATATAAAAAAGAATTGCTGACGCATTTGTTTTATAGTAGTGCACTTGTGGTTCTAGTGCACCAATAGCGGTGTGTTACTGTAATTAAGACACACCGCTTGTTAATTTTTTTTTCACAATTTTTTATATATATTTGATGTTAGTATATAGAATTCCCATTTAATGGTTGAATTTTGTTGGAGTCATGATGGGATTGGAGCGATGTTTTGAGACGGAGGTTTCTTGTTTAACGTAATTCTTCCTGTTACTTTTTCGTCGGGCGTTCATGGTCTGGTGGTAGTTTGGACTGTCGTCGGCGTTTCAAAACTGTGGTTTAGGGTTTTTTTTTCTGGACTGGGCAGTGGTTTTCGGGTCTGGTTTTTGGTTTTTGTGTGTGGTTTGGCGTTTATTGTGGGGCTGTTTGTTTGTCACGATGCCTATTATGGAGGAACAGGAGGCTGTTGATTACTCCAGTGATAGGCTGGAGAGCATTGATATATGGACGGTGACAGGTGGTGGTTTTTTGGGCCAGCTTGTGGATATCCCTAGGCTGGGACCAGATGAACAGGTTCCGGGTCCGTTGCTAGGGTCGGCTGTTCCTTCTCAGTCTTTTTGCCCTGTTTCCTCTCCGGTGGCACAAGCTATGGCTGTGGCGTCCTCTGTTCAGCTGAATGAGGGTTTGTTGGGCTCTTCTTGCTGGTCGGCTGCGGGGTTAACTTTTCCTGTTTCATCACCGGTGGTTCAAGATTTGGATGCGGCGACCATTGCTCAGTGGAGTGAGGGTTTGGGGTCACATAGATGGTCGGATGCGGAGTTTCCTTGTTTAGGGTTTCCGGCGTCTTCTTTGGAGCGTGGTTTGGGGCCTGTGGTTGGATGCGAACCGGAGATTGTTGATGAGGATTGTGGTCCGTTTTTGCAGGGTCAGGGTTCTAGTGGTGATTCTTTGGTGGAGGAAAGGAGGGTTCCTTTAGCCTCTGCTAAGCATCGGGGGTTTGGTTCCTCCTTTCGGTATCCTTCGGTTGCTTGTGATGCGGAGGTGGGAGCTTCGGTTAAAAATCGGGTCGGGGTTCATGGTTCTTCGAAGGGACGACGAAAAAACTGGATAAAGAAGAAACTGGTGCGGAATTATGCTGTTGGTGAAGATTTGGTCTGGGATAACATATTGAAAATGTCCAAATGTTCGCTGGTTGGTCGCTGGTTGGTCGGGTTCTGGGGCGAAATTTCTCTGATAAGACCACTCAAGCTTGGGCTACAGTTTCTTGGGGCAAACACTTTGGGTATGTTCCGGAGGTCGAGCTACTGAACAGAGGTTGGTTTGCCATTAATATGCAGACGGAGGAGGATGCTGGTTGGCTCCTTTCAAAATGTTGGCATATTGATCACTCTCCGGTTCTTATGAAGCCATGGAACCCTCTTTTCGACGCCAGCAAAGAGCGAGTGGACATTATTCCTGTTTGGGTGAAATTACCAGCTCTTCCCCTTCACTTCTGGGATATTTATCATTTTAGAAGGATTGGTGATATCCTTGGTCAGTTTCTGGAAGCAGACTTATCTTTTCTTGAAACAAAGGTGAAAAGGGTGGCACGAATTCTGGTTAATTTGAATATACGGGAGGGTTTGGCAGAGTCAATTGTATTGGAATGGGGTCCTGATCCCATTATGCAGACCTTGGATTACGAGAATATCCCGTTTAGGTGTCGAAGGTGTCACGTTTATGGGCATCCGGCGGCATCTTGTAACTTACAGGTGAGGCATCCCAATGGTTCGCGCAGGTATGGTGTTCGGGAGGCTTTTGACAAACCTTTTGATATGCCTCAAGAGGGTTTGGGTCCTTCTCAGTCTTCTGCAGAAGATTTGGACAGTGATTTGCCTGTTGAAGATTTGAATATTCCTGTTTCTGGGGTGGCCGAAGAGAGTTTGGACCAGCCTGCGTAGACTTCCATTCTGGTCGAAGACAAGGCTACTGGGGATCCTTCTGATCCTGGTAATCCTATTCCTCCTCTGTTAGCAAATGTTAATCTGTTTTTGAACAATGTTTCTTTACATGGCTTTGATTGGATTGATGGTTTGAGGAAGCTATCACTTTCGGGGCAGACTGTTTTACCCTTTGTCTCTGATGAGGTTTGCTCGGGTTTGGGCTCTCACCCTGTTGATTCCTTGGCTATTTTTGACCCTGGTCGGCCTCTCTCTGTTAGTTCTGATTCTGCTTTTGTACATTCCTCTCCTTTGGAAGCCTCCCCTTCTGTTGTTGTGACCCCTGCATCTGATCTTTGTATTGAGGAGTCCTGTCCTTCTCCTTCAGCTTCTTTGGAGTCTGGTTATTTTTTAAGATCTTGTCACAAACATGTTCCAGGTTTGGGTAAGTGTTCCTCGACGGTGAGAAAAGGTAGAGGTCGGAAGACTAATTTGTCCAAGGCTCAGTCCAGAGCTAGGGAGGACCTTCTGGGAGGGTCTCAAATCTCGATTGAAAAGGCCCTTAGAGCGGAGATGACCTTGAAGAAAGGTCGTTCATGAAGATTATGTCTTTCAACTGTAGGGGGATGGCTGGGCCTGGCAAGAAATCAGCCCTCATGAGGGTGTTAACTCTTGAGCATCCTGATGTGCTATTGTTACAAGAGACTTTAGGTGTAGGGGAGGTGATTCAGGGGAACTTGGAAAGATGGTTTCCTGGTTGTGTGACTTTGGATGCCAAAGGTAGATCTGGAGGCTTGGCGGTGGGCTGGAAAAATAATTGTGTGAGGATGATTAATTTGTGGGGAGCAGAGGCTGTGTTGGGTGTGGAATTGTTTTGTGCAGATTTGGGTATTTCTCTTACAGTTATTAATGTCTATGGTCCATATAATAATAGAGCTCAGTTCTGGGATACCTTGTTTCAAATTCCAATGGCTAATGGGGATTCGGTTGTGTTGGGAGGTGATTTAAATTTTTCTCTGGGCCATAATGAGATTTGGGGTCCTCATGCTCAGGCCGATTCCTTGGTGAGGTTTTTTGTGCAAAAATTGATGGTACAGGAGCTGCTGGATATTGAACCTGTAAAACTTAAACCGACTTGGAGGAATAATCGGTGTGGGGCTGCTAGGGTGGCTAAAAGAATTGATCGCTTCTTGGTTGCTGAGCAGTTGGTAGACAGTTTTTTCTTGGTCAGACAATGGGTGGGCAGTGGGGGTCATTCCGATCATTTCCCTATCTTTTTTGAAGTTAAAAAGGGGCCCAACAATCCACCAAGCCCTTTAAAATTCAATAAATGTTGGCTTCAGGACGAATCCTTCAAAAATCTGTTTCTTTCTCACTGGGTTCCTTTTGGGAGGGACTGTGATAGATCGGCTGCATTACAGTTTGCAGATAACATTAAACGACTTAAGGTGCTGATAAAGGAATGGGCTGTAGCAAAGAGGAAGAGAGATGAGGCTGAACTGAAGTTTATTGAAGATGCTCTCCTCCTGTTGTATGAAGGTGATGGAGGGGGTTTTTTCTCTGCTGAGTCAAAGGAGATTCTGGTCAGGTTGGAGGGGAAGCACAATACTCTTTTGTTGGAAAAAGAGGAAGCGTGGAGATTAAAAATTCGTGCGGTTTGGTTGGAATGTGGAGATGATAATACCAAGTTTTTTCACGCATATGCAAGAGGTAGGAAGGTGGCAAATACAATTTGGAGTTTACAGGATGAGGAAGGTTCTTCATATGTTTCTTTTGATGAAAAGGCTAGATGTGGGGTGTCTCATTTTCAACAGTTGTTCAAAGCTCCAGCTCAGGCTTCAATTGCAGAGATTATTCAAATTGCACAGATGTTCCCTCGATTCGTGGATGAGGAGGGCAATGAGGATCTTATGAAGGCAGTTTCGGAAGAAGAACTTAAGATGGTTATGGGAAGTTTTCAAAAAGACAAAATTCCAGGGCCTGATGGCTGGACTATTGATTTTTTTCTGGCCCTCTTCGACATTCTGGGGATGGATTTGTTGCAGGTACTAGAAGATTCAAGGTCTTCTGGTTGGATTCCGATGAGTTTTAATACAACTTTTATTGCTCTTATCCCAAAATTTGAAAATGCCAGAACTCTAAATGATTTCAGGCCTATTTCATTGTGCAATTGTGTTTATAAGATTATCTCAAAAGTTATAGCGGTTAGATTGAAGTCTATTCTTTTTGAACATATTTCGGTTGAACAGTTTGGTTTTTTGGAAGGTCGGCAGATCCATGAGGCAGTAGGGGTGGCTCAGGAAGGCCTTCACAGTCTTAAAGCAAGAAGGATGAAGGGGGCTATCCTAAAAATTGATCTTTCGAAAGCCTATGATCGTGTTAGTTGGATTTATCTGAGGTTGCTTCTAACACATCTTGGGTTTGGTATCCATTTTATAAGATGGGTTATGTCTTGTATTACTTCTGTTTCTTTCTCTGTTTTGATCAATGGTGCAGCTTCATCCTTTTTTCATGCAGAGAGAGGGTTGAGACAAGGTTGTCCTTTGTCTCCGCTCCTCTTTCTTTTGGTTGCAGAAGGTCTAAGCAGGGCTTTAAGAGGTGCTCGTGCAAGTGGTCGTTTTACTGGGATTCAGATTGCCCCAAATCTATATATAACACATCTACTTTTTGTGGATGACGTTCTGATTTTTTGCTCTGGAACTAAAGGAGAATCTAAGGTGCTTAAGGAGATTCTGGATCTTTTCTCTAAGGCCACGGGTATGGAGATAAATGCTGGCAAATCGTCATTGACTACTCATTTGTTAAGACCTGAAGAGGAATCAGATCTTTTGAGGTTGTTTCCTTTTTCTTTAGCAGGATTGGAAGTAGGTCTCAAATATCTTGGTTTTTCATTAAGAGCAAACAAATATAGGAACAAGACTGGTTTTGGTTGATAAGAAAGGTTGAGAAACGTCTGATGGTTTGGAGTCACAAGTGGCTTTCAAGAGCTGGCAGATTAGTCTTGGTCAAAACTGTTTTGGAGGCAATTCCGGTGTATTGGATGTCTTTATCCTGGATTCCGAAAGGGATCCTTGAAAGGATTAGGAGGATTTGTTTTAGATTTCTTTGGAGTGGTCATAAAGAAGATCAGACTACTCCTTGGGTGAACTGGAAACGGATTGTTGTTCCAAAAGGATTTGGAGGTTGGGGTCTAAAGGATATTTTTCTGTTTTCCAAAGCATTGGTTGCAAAGGGAGGGTGGAGACTTTTAAACTCCTCCAACCTATGGACCCGGGTATTAAAACAGAAGTATATTTATGGTGAGAGTCTACTGGATTGGGTTAGAAATCCCAGGAAGTCTCATGTAGGAGGCTCGGTTATTTGGAAAGCAATTGTTAACTTTTTGATTTGATTGGAAATCACTTAGCTTGGGATGTGGGTAATGGGGAGAGTGTTTTGATTGGTAAGGACCCATGGATGGGCAGTTTTCAAGAACACCTTCTTCCTCCTGATGTTATTGAGCTGTTAGGCCATCATGGGGTCTTCATGCTAAATCAATTAGCTGTTCAAAGGCTTAATGAGCCATGGCTTCAACTGTGGAAAAGGGCTGGTTCTTTTGATTTGGGGGCTAGGGAGACTGTTATTTTGGAGCAATATATTCGTGAATTGGTGAGAGCTAACATTATACTCACGGATCATGATGATTTGTTGGTATGGGAGTTTGATCCGGGGGGTGTATATCGTCCTAAGGCTGGGTATATTGCTCTATGTTCTGGGTTGGCAGAAAGGGATGTAGAATGGTGGTG
>LPNX010023027.1:130428-174997 GCA_001517045.1 Pseudotsuga menziesii
GTTTCTTCTCTTAATATTTTTGGGGATTCTCTGAATGTTATACAATGGATCAACCATACACAAGCGTGTAGGAATTTGAGATTAGATCATATTATATTTTCTATTCGACAGCTCCTCCTCCGTTTTGATTACTTTTCATGCCGACATATATACAGGGAAAATAACCAGGAAGCGGACAAAGCTTCCAAGGAAGGGCTCCGGTTGGACATGGGCACTTGGTTGGTGACAGAATCTACTGAAGGCAGATTACAATCTTATTATCACAGACCTTTCTTTGATGTTATTTGAGTTAGCATCACATTTTGATCTTTTGGTTGGACAGATCCTATGACTGTTTTGTGTCGCGGTTACTTCTCCTTGCTCATTGTATATGGCTGGAATATTTCATGTTTTCAAGTTTTGACTGTATTTAGTTGACAGTTGATATGATCTCGGTGGCAGATCAAAGTTTCTTTTGAATTTTTTGCTCGATGTGTATACTGCATTATAGCTGAATGGCTCAGTGTTCTTTTGGTTGTATATCCTGGTATATTAAGTCTGAACAGGTTTGGACAGGTTATGATATTTTCAGTTTGGTTCAGATGGGTTTTGCTGACAGTCTTGTGAGCTGCCTATTTACTGTTTGATATTTTTGCTCTCCATTATTGCTAAGTTTACATTGACCGCGATGGAAGTTAATGGATCTCATCTTTGGGATATTGTTTCTGGAATATATATGGATACAGTTTTTTTGATGTATATATCGGATTTAGTTTTATTCTTGAGTTCTGGTGGACAGAACACGATACTTCAGTGATTTTGATGGTTGTATGCTGTCAGTATGTTGGAGGAATGATATCTCTGTATATCCTTATATTTTCAAAAAGCTTAAGTGCTTGATTTTGTGTTTTTTCTCTTACAGAAGACTGTATAGTCTATATTTTGGATCCATTATTTGGATTTTGGAATTCACCTTGATGTGAATATACTGAATGTAATTTTGATCTCGAAAGATGAATAAAAATTAAGCTTTTTTTTCTTGGAAAAAAAAAAGAATTCCCATTTAATGTTTTTACATGTATATTTATAAGAGTGATTGATGTTACATATGAAATAGAGACGTCAATGTCAAGAGGAAGCTCAATAGCAACAGGCACAGGTTGAGCAGTACAACTTCATGAGAGAGTGGGAGGTGAGGGAGCGGGAGAGGGATTTGTACACTCACCCAATTACTCATCATACCTGATACCTCTTAATGGTTTGCGACCTCCTGAAGTTCTATCAGGAGGATACATCTCACAAGGGGAACTTGAAATTTTTAGTTCAGTTGATTCGACACTAGAATCATCGGAGGCGGTGTTTCATGTTGGTTTTGATCAGTGGTTCCATCCCACTGAGGAGGACATCTATTTCATCATTGGGCCATCTAGGAGAGGGGAGGATTTTCCCCAATTCCATGGGTTCCCAACTGGTGTTGCATCGAAGAGTCGTATAGCCTACTCTCAGAGATATATCGGTGACCACGTCATCGATCCTGTTGATTTCCAGGTGAGTTGTGGATAGCTCCGCATTTCCTCTTTCGGTTTTTATTCTCTTTATGTTTAATGCAAATGAAATATATTATAAAATGTTGTATTAAAGTTTTTATTGAAATTGTTTCATTATTGTTGTGTATTATATATTTTGCTGACAACAACACGTTCGATGGGGAGGATCCACCTCTTTTCGCTTAGGATGATGAGGAGATGCACGAGCCTAAGGTGCCATGGTTTCATAGACATAACCTCCAATGCAGGCCTGAAGATAGGTATTGACAATATGTGATAGATAGGTTATTGGCATTGTTGTTGCAACAAGGGGTTCAACATGTACAGGTGCACGACATTGTGTGATAACTTGACCTTACAAAGATATGGAGGATGGTTCCTAATTATATGAAGAACTTGATTCAACATATTTTTGGTGCATCCATTTGTTTATCTACTAGGAGGGATGGCCATTCATCATCTAATGAGGCCAAATATTCTCCTCCTCCAGCTCCTCCTCCATCAACTCCTTCTGATTGTCAAGAGGACATAGCCTTGAAATCTCATCCATATCCTCCTCTATCAGCTCTGACATCTCTTCCACCTCCTCCTCCATCGGATCTAACATCTCATCCACCTCCTTCTTCATCATCTTTAACATCTCATCAAAATCCTCGTCCACCAACTCCTTCATCTCATCATATACCCCCACTTGGCCCACTGCGTCCATCTCCTCAGTTACGCCTACTTGATTGACCAACCTATCCTCCTCATTGGATTGAAAAAACACCATTTCCTTATCCAGTCACCTCTATTGTAGATTATGGATAGACACAACCCTAATTTGTTACTATTACATGAGACTATGGCAACCGGTGACTCATCTATTTCTATTTTGAGACCATATTTCCATAGATGGGACTTTCATAGTATTGATGCTTTTGGTCGTTAAGGTGGATTGATCATTGGATGGAACTCTAGAACCATGGAATGTATTTTAAGATGGGGGATTCCTTTGAGACTTGAAGTTGTATTTAAATGCAAGGATCTTGGTCTAACTTTATCCATTCTAAACCTATATGGCCTGCATACACAACGGGTCGATTTCTAGGACAACCTTTGTACAACTGGATTTTACAACTCTGGGAATTTTATCTTAGTTGGGGACTTGAATTTCTCTATAGGATGAGTTGAGACATGGGGTGCCACTGGCCACAAAGACCCTTTTTTTGATTATTTCTCAATAAAACTATAAAAAATTAATTTAATTGACACTGCCCCTTCTCTCCTTAAGTCTGCTTGGAGGAGCGAGCGTGTTGGAACATAAGCCATTGCAAACATACTTGACCGTTACCTCATCAACAAAAAATTCACGAGTATGTTCCCTCTAATCAAGCAATGGGTAAGAGACGACAATGATTCTGGTCACTTCCCTGTCCACCTATATCTCAAAGGAAACTTGAGAAAACCCCCCTCCCCATTCAAATTCAATGCAACTTGGCTAGAGAATGAGGATTTTCATGATCTGGTTAGATCATACCTATACAATAAAGAAAAACAAGTGGAGACTTGAAGACTCGGTTTATTTGAAACCCATAAAGTCAGCTAAACTTCAAATCCATGTACCAACATATATATTTCATACCCAAGTATGCCACTTGTAGGATTTGTTTCAAGTTGGGGCAAAACAATATTTAGGAAACATTCACATATGACAACCAAAATGCTTAAGTATCTTTTGGTACTGTGATAATGCAAAAGTGTTATGGATTATAATAAAACCCCCATGAGATATTGATAAACGTAACTTTTAAACCAAGAATTAAATGCTTACACATTTAAATTTTAAAACAAAACCTAAAGGACTATTTTCCTACACTCAAGAGATTGATTATGATGGTCTGTCATTCAGATACAACCAGTGCCATGTTTACAGTCATCTAGTTCAGGATTGTGACAAGCCTTTCATTAGTCGTTTTTGGAGGAATCAGATGGGTCAGGAGCATGATCACCATCCCCTGTTTGTCTCTAAGGCATCCACTGAGCAAATAGAACCCACAAATCGTCACATATCGAACGCATCTCATCTCCCTCTCCCTCCTCCAACCCATCGCGATCACACGGTGATGGAAATCTCACACATAGGCTCAAAAAATAGAAGGGTGGCACACTTGTCTCAAAGGTTCGATTATCCACCATTAGTATCTACACTTCAAGACATTTAGGTGACTTCTCCACTACTAGAGAGACCGATACATCTTGGTAAGTGTGGACCTCTTCCCTCCTCTACATCTCATTCTACTCTCTTTCATGATAACGAATGTGAGGGCCATGCACTAAGCGCTCCTCTCGACCAATGGGCCCCTCCTCAAAGGATTGATCACCCTAATCCCTCCAGGAACTTCATCCTCCCTACCAAAGGACTCAACCTCTTTTTTTCTTCAACAGATCTCTATCCTTCTCCCTCTCCATGGCCTATAATCCGCCCCTCAATTCTTTGTCCACACAACCCCCCCAACACCTACTCCATCCATTACCTCCCCTATAAACCTCTCTGTGGATTCTCAAATTGTCAAAGGGATATCTTATGGCAAGGATAGGGATTTCCCATATTTCTTCCCTTCCCTATTAAATCCCCTATATTTATCCTACCCTTTAGATTCCCCTGACCATAAGAGGGAAGCTTTGAACACTTCCTCTAACTTTTTCAAATTTTCATTCCCCTCCTCTAACCAGCCTCTGACACCACCTAATTTGGAGGAAGCAGACATGAGTAAATGCTCTTCCAAGTACAATTTCAGACCTTGGTCATTCGTAAAAAATGATTATGCTAAGGTCTTTGAACTAGAACATTTGACGGGTATCATTGACATCTCTGGAAGATTAAGAGGTAAACGATCGATGATGGTTAAATCATGTATTCTATCAACTTTAGAGGTTAGAGGAGGGAAACAAAATATCATTAAGGGGGGCTTCAATACACCCCCCCCCCCTAGTGCGAAGGTTTATTAATGTTGTGCATCTCTTATAACATAAGAGGGTTAAGGAAACCCTCTAAAAGATTGACCCTAAAAAGAATTATGGAGAGACACAACCCTGATTTGTTACTGTTATAGGAGACTATGGAAACTGGTGACTCGTCTATTTTTGTTTTGACACCACATTTCCCTAGATGCGACTTTCATAGTATTTATGCTTCACGCTGTTTAGGTGGATTAATCATCGGATGCAAGTCTATAACCATGGAATGTATTTCAAGTTGGGGGATCCCTTATGGACTTGGAGATGTATTTATAAGTAGGGATCTTAGTATAACTTTTTCCATTATGAACCTATGTGACCCTCATACACATCAAGTCGATTTGTAGGACAACCTTAGTATAGCTATATTTCACAACTTTGGGAATTTTATCTTAGTTGGGGACTTGAAATTCTCTACATGAGAGTCCAAGACACGGGGTGCCATTGGCCACAAAGACACTCTTTATGATTATTTCTCTATAAAACTACAAGAAAGGGTTTTAATTGACTTTTTCCCATCTATCCTCAATCCCACTTGGCAAAACAAGCGTGTTGAAACAAAACCCCCTTTGCAAAAATACTTGATCGTTACCTCGTCAACGAGTAATTGATGAGGATGATCCCTCTGATCAAGAAATCACTAAGCGGCGATAGTGATTCTAATCACTTCCTTGTACTCTTAGATCTCAAAGAAGACATGAGAAAACCTTCCTCCCCGTTCAACTTCATTGCAACTTGGCTCAAGAATGAAGACATGGTCTGGTTAGATCATACATGTACAAGAAAGTAAAAAAAATGGAGACTTTAAGACTCAGTTTAATTGAAACCAATAAAGTCAACTAAACTTCAAATCCATGTACCAATATATATATTTCATACCCAAGTCTGCCACTTGTACGATTTGTTTGAAGTTGGGGCAAAACAATTGTTAGTAAACATTAACATATGACAACCAAATTGCTTGAGTATTGTTTGGTACTAAGATAATAAAGAAGTGTTATGGATGATAATCAAAACCCCATGAGATATTGATAGACATAACTTTTAAACCAAGAACCAAATGGTTACACATTTAGAGTTTAAACCAAGAATCTAAAGGACTATTTTCCTATCCTCAAGAGCTTAATTATCTTGTTCTAACGGTTTAGATACAACTAGTGCCATGTTTATGGTCATCTAGTTCGGGATTGTGGAAATCCTTTCATTAGTAATTTTTGGTGGAATCAGATGGGTCAGGAGCATGTCCATCATCCCCTGTTTGTCTTTGAGGCATTCATTAAGCAATTGGAACCTACACATCATCCCATAATGAAGGAACCTGATCTCCCTCTCCCTCCTCCAACACATCGGGATCTCATGGTGACATATTGCTTACACATAGGCTCAAAATACAGAAGGGTAACACTCTTGTCTTAGAGGTTCGATTATCCACCATCGTTATCTACACTTCATGAATTTTAGGTGACTTCTCCACTATTGGAGAGACTGGTACATCCAGGTAAGTGTGGACCTCTTCCCTCCTCCACATCTCGTTCTACTCTCGTTCATGATAAAGAATGTGAGGGTCATGCACTAAGCACTCCTCTCTCCCTCTAGGCCCCTTGTTGAAGGTATGATCACCCTATTCCCTCTAGTAACTTCATCTACCCTACTAAAGGACTCAACCTACTATTCCCCTTCAACAAATCTTTATCCTTCTCCCTCTCCATGGCAAGTCATTCCCCCCCCGGTACTCTTTCAACACCCCCCCCACANATTACCTCCCCTAGCACACTCTCTATGGATGTTAGAATTGTTGAAGGGAAATCTTATGACTGGGCTAGGGATTTCCCATATTTCTCCCCTTCCTTGCCAGCCCCCTCATATTTATCCTACCCTTTAGACTCCCTTGACCATAAGAGGGAAGCTCTGAACCCTTCCTGTAACTTTTCCAATTTTGTTTCATCCCCCTCCTTCAATCATCCTATGGAACCACCTAATTTGGAGGAAGCAGACATAAGTAGATTCTCTTCCAAGTACAATTTCAAACCTTGGTCATCCATCAAAAATGAATATGTTAAGGCCTTTGAACCATATGATTTGATGGGTATCGTTGGCATCTCTGGAAGATTAAGAGGTAAACGATATGTGATGGCTAAAGCTTGTATTCTATCAGCTTTAGAGGTTAGAGGAGGGAAACAAAAGACCATTAAGGGGGCCTTCAACACATACACACACACACCCACTGTGAAGGCTGGTTAATGTTGTGCATCTCATGTAACATAAGAGGGTTAGGTAAACCCTCCAAAATATTGGCCCTGAAAAGAATTATGGATAAACACAGCCCTAATTTGTTACTGTTATAGTAGACTATGGTAACTGGTGACTCGTATATTTATGTTTTGAGACCACATTTATCTGGATGGGACTTTCACACTATTGATGCTTTGGGTCGTTCAGGTGGATTAATCATTGGATGGAACTTTATAACCATTGAATGTATTTCAAGCTGGGGGATCCCTTCGGGACTTGGAGATGTATTTAAAAACAGGTACCTTGGTCTAACTTTTTTCTATTATGAACCTATATGGCCCTCACATTGTTAACTCTAAAAAGTGTTCACCTAGCTCTCCATGGTCTAAACCATATACATACATCATACTCCCACCATATTTCCCTTACTTTTGACTTTCACAATTGTATTTCCACAAAAAAATGGTCTAAAACACCATTATTCCTTCCCATAAATGAAGGGATAGTGATCATTCATTATGGTTTATCCTCACTTTCTCCCAAAAAGGGTAAAAAACCCTAAAAAGGAGAAAGTCAAAATACCATAGATAAAAACCATGGGTTAAAAAACCCTAAGACCATACTAGAAATACATTGTGAAGGGATAAACCAAAACACCTTTTCATTCACTTGTGGTTACGTTGTGCCATTTCTCTCTCAGACATACCACATACTTTCCCTACCATTATTCTCATTGGCATGCCATTTCTCACAGTGTACGATGAGATCTCTCTGTACCCACTTTGGATCCATCCTTCGTTTGACAACTGTCTATGGAGAAGACTGGAGAACCAACCCGTGGAGCTGCAGAACCACTTTCGAGGACGGCTATGGTGGCCCATCTTGCCGGAAAAAGGTCTTTTATTTTTATTTTATGCAGTAGTTAGTTTATATATGAAAAATCCCTAAAAAATATTTGTTATCGTTGTTGCTCTTGTTGTTTAGTTTTTTGTTATTCCATTGAACTCTTCCTTATGGTCTGGACGAGCTAAGGTTGGTGCATATGCACGTAATAGGGGAGAAATCCCCATTACAGTTTTGGCTACTCCACTCAGTCGATCCATATGGATCTTTGTTTTTACAGGTTTCCATTGGTTTTTTCCTCTCTTATGCCCTCAGCCGTCACAGATTGGGCCCCCTCGTAGCCTATCTGAACCATTACTGCATCAATGCCTGCCCTCCGACCCTATTTGACTCCGTTTAAAAAATATATATATTCAGGCCTAGTCACATCTATACAGCCGAAAGTCGCGACCCAACCGCACCTTTTTGCCCGATAAGCACGACCTAGGTCACACCTTTCGCCCCGATAAGAGCGAATTGGCTTAAAAACCCAGATCCCTTCTATCACAGCTTCTGGAGTGACCCCAGACGCTATTGTAACTTGGTTTCAACCGACCCCATCACGCTTAACCCTCAGTTTTGCATGACCTGATTCCGACGGCTGTTTTTATTCTCAAATCGTGACTGTTCTGCCAACAGGTGCGACTGACAGTTTTCATTATGTTTTTTGTGCTTCAGATTCCTGTTTCAGACCCCTTGTCCGTCCCAAATCCTATCCCGACCTATTTTCTATCCAGATGTGATCTTTTTGCAACCCCTTGGTATGTTTTGAGATCCCACTTGCTTAGTTTGTGAGATGTTCTAGTTGATCTTTGTGGTTTAGACCCCATGCATGTTTCCTACGTTTGATTAGTTCCTTTTACTACTCATTTCTTTCAAGTACATTTTATTTATGGAAGATTTTTTTATTTTACAGCATATTTACTGTTCTTTATTGTTCTTTGTTGCATTATATTTGCATCCCTACAGTGAGATTGGAACATCTTCGTCATGGATTGCTGGGTTTGGCATACACATCAATGGCACACATTTCACACCATATAAGTGAAAAGCTTGATTCATGACACCGACCAAGTCTTAAAATTAACTTAATATAAACAACATTGTAACCTCACTTGAGGACAAAATAATATTGTAGCTAAGTTAGGACTTTGTGGATATGCATCCAAACAACACCCCTCTGTCACTTACATCTTGAGACATAGTTGTTGTCCATTAGGGGACCAAAATCCTCTTGTATTTGTTGTCACGCTCACAACCAGTTTTTCGGCAGGTCCCCTTCTCTATAGGAGTAAGCCACAAACGAAGGGGTTTCGGAAGTCAGGGTGGAATATCTCACTCCATCTTGCACCAAAGGCTAATCCTTCACAGTCCTCCCCATATCACCCAGCCGGGGGTCAGGGGCCAAAGGGCTTATGCGTCAGTAAAGCGAACGGACATGTCATTAGCGAGGTAGCCTAGTTTCCATTCTTCTAGGACTCCTTTACCCAGAGGAGCTACTCGATAGTGGAATTCTCTTAGCCTATATTGTTCTTCCATTTCGTATTGTTTGACTATGATTTCATCACCCTGCAGATGATACGATTTGTAAGGAGCTTCCAGCTTATAGTTAGGAGCTTGCTTGCACTCATACCCCATAGGTTAGTGAGACATTTTTATTTGATAGGTAATGTTGCTTGTTGGCCTTTTGGCCACTTTGTTGTAGACTCACCTTGTTGTGACCTGCTGTCACAGTTTGGTTTTATAGATTGTTGTTGTCATGTGAGCCACTCTTTCATACGATCTTCTTCTACACAATCGGTTGTAGTTCGTTTTTTTATCCTAGGATTGATACTCTTGAGTTTTCATTCATTACACAACACTCCATATAGTCATCATAACTCCACCATGCTACTCACATAGGCTTAGGGGTCACACCCCATAGTTCGGTTCTTTGAACTGACACCATTGGAGCCATCTTCGATGTTAATCACCACCTTTGGAGCCATACACGGCCTCTAAATCTTATTCGAATTCCTATCAGTTCGAACACACCTTATTCACTACTCCATCTAGCCCCATGGCTAGTGCACATCCTGATCCCTTTCAAGGGGGTATTGTCAGTAGTGGGTTCACTTCCATTCCACCTATAATTGCAGGTATCACTTCCACTAGGCCTATAGGCCCTCGTCCTATAGTCCCTGGTCCTAGTGGTCCCCTTATCACTGGACACACTATTGCTCGTTCACAGCCCACTAGTGGTGGTTCCATTCCATCCACTATTGTCATTAGCATTCCACCTTTTATACTTGGGGGCAGTGGCACTTCCACATTAGTTTCGACTATTCCCTCCATACCAGTGACTTTTACTATTGTTGAAAGTCGACCTCATCCACCCCTATTTATACATGGGAACTGCGTTCCTGTAGCTACCGGCACCCTGCTGGTCCTTCCCAGGTGAACCTCAGCTCTAGCTTAGCTTTTATGGCTAGTCTCAACTTGCCATATTTGGCACAGTTAACCAATGACCCCATTCGTCACCACCCACAATGACCTCCTATTCCTACCAAGCTTCCCTCAGACATCCATAAGTTTGAGGGCAAGGTGGGAGAGGACCCTCAAAATCACATCACGTCATTCCACCTATGGTGTTCATCTAACAACATTGTGGATAATTATGTTCGATTGAGGTTGTTCCAATGCACACTCACTGGTGTTGTGGCCAAGTGGTATATTGAATTTCCTTATGCTACTTACCCTTACTTCTCCTCACTTGCTTCAATGTTCCTTCAATACTTCCAGTTACCCGTCCGTTATGATGAGGGAGTGGAGATCCTACTATCCTATCGCCAGAACACAACTACCAATATCACGGATCATATCCATTAATGGCATTATCCCCTTAGCTTGTGTAAGATGCAGTTAGAAGATAGGATCTTCCTCGATTGGTTCCTCAAAACCTTACCCCCCCATAGCCAAGGACATCACATCTAAGCGACTGTAAACCGAAGAAGAAGCCATCCTTAAGGTTCACCAATTCGATCTTATATATGCTCAATTTGGTTATTTGTATACCATTATAACCGATGCCCCCTGGGCCGTCACCTCACACCAAGATACGTCGGGGGCATCTCATGCTGCTCATGGAGTTATCGGCTCCATTACCCATCATCCTCATTTTTTATATGCCTCTCCCATGATGCCACCCCATCCTGGTAACACCCATAGTGTTTCCCAACCAAGTTACACCCTCGATTACTCACGTGTGATGGCTCAATCCGGAGCTACTTCCTCCTATACGCCTCATGGTTATGCCCCTACTTATTCATGTGCAATAGATCAGTCTGGAGCCACTTGTTCCTATGCCCCTTCCACATCAACTCCTCACGTTCATTGACCGACTTCTTCGACGAACTCGTGTTTTGGACAAACGGTCGGATTTACTGCCCCACTAGCTCCTCCAATCTATTATGCATCACCTGTCCAACCCACTCCGGTTCTAGCCCCAAATCCTCCTATTTCTACAGGACAGGTCTACGCACAACATAACCTCCCTAACCAACCCACCCCTCATAACCAACAAGGGCATGGAAAGAATAAGAGAGTTAGGAATCTAGGCACCAACCAACCCCAAGGAGGTGGCCAAGAGGCCAACCCTCTAAACAACAACGACGTCGAACCTCCTGCACAGAATCCCCAGCATCTCGCTCAACCTAGGAAGAACCCACAGTTATGAACTAACCATCTATGTGCCATCTGTAACATTTACAACCACTACACTCAACAATGCCCTCATGTGACTCGTGTCCATCAACTACTCCAAATCGATAGTCAACGTGATCCCAATGTGGTTGCTCTGGCCTAATCAAACCCAACACCACTAGGTCCTCCACCTATGGTGCTCCAAAACCCCCTACCACACTAAGGAATGGTTATGACCCAACCCTTGGCCCCACCAACTCCCACAACCATTGTTGCAGCCCAACCTGCTCAGGCTGGTGTCCGTCACCTTATGCCATTATCGTCAGAAGTAAACCTCCATACTCGATGAAACCAGTATGGCTCCATCACAGAAGCTGCTGACCCATCAGCGACATCTACCTTTACCACTCTTGATATGTCTCTGCACTTACTGAGACCCCCTACAGATGTGACTGCCAGAGTCCCACGGTTCCCTATGCATCGTGTCACAAACAATGCCACTTCTAGAGATTCCCTCAACTACATTATAGTTGATGAATTGGCCTAGTCTCCTACAACCATGTTTGCTCTAGAAGAGCTTAAAACTTGTCCCTCAAAACGTAAAGCATTGTTGTCCGCGTTAGCTGTCGTAGATCCCTCTGATTCTAGGTTGATCACTTTTGACCTTGATCAAGGAGAACCCAGGATGCCATCATCCATCACCTTCCAAGTTCCAGTCATAACCCAGAATTTGGTAATCCATCGTTGCATTATTGATGAGGGGGCATCCACCTGCATTATGTCAACTTTTTTTTTGGAAGAAACTCAGATCGCCCACCCTTCAACCTTCCACCACCACTCTTTGTGCCTATGATGACCGCTTTGATTAGCCTCAAAGCATTCTCATGAATGTCATTATTGATTTATCCAGCTAAACAATGTTTATTGACATTGAGGTTGTCAACGCCCAACCCGATTACAATCTCCTCCTAGGACGTAGTTACATGTATGTAATGTGAGTCGTTGCCTCTACTGTCTTTTGAATCTTCATGTTCCTTCATGATGAGAAAATCATAACCATCAACCAACTGACGTATTATGATCCGAAGGGGGTGGCCATGCCAGAACAAGTCCTTCCCACTATCGACACTACCATCGACAACGTTTCCACTCCATCCTTGTCTATGTTGGCTCGGGCTTGTTTGCCCACGCTCCTATGATGGACACCTTTTGTCCTTACCACCTCCACCTTCGTCGACAGATATATCACATTTGTGCACTATCATTTCCGGTAATGTTCCAAACTATTCACAATCTCAGTCGCAACCCCCACCACAACCCTTTGGGAATTATTAGGGTTCATTCCCAGTCCAAACGATTCCCTTCCTTTTTCCAAGATCCGACATTTTGAGCAAGCTTGTCATGGCTACTCCCAATTTTCCTAATTTTACGTTGGAATTTTTGTGTGGTACCTCGAGCCACCAACTCTACCCCTAAACCGCCAGGTCATGTTGACTCTCATCCAACCCTTTGAGATGATGTCACCCCCCCTCAGTTCCACCAAAGACTACTCATGTCTCTACTCATGCCCCTCCTCCTCCAAAGAAGGTTGATGGCAAGGAAGCCAAAGCCACATCAAAACCATGTCACTTTGTGCGATGTCCAAGTCCATGCGACACAAAAATCTCTCGAGTTGCCTCTCCTTCGCACCCACCTGGACACTATAGACGAGATCGATGACACCCCATTAGTCACCATTCTAGATTCACCACTGGTAAAAAACAAGTTGTTACAAACCAACCATCCTTGTGCAATTTACGGCCTATATGGTCACTGTTCTCACCATTTCCCAAAGTCGCCTGTGTATTGGTCAGTCATTTGAGACCTTCATCAACACTTCCGTGAATCTGACATTACCGTCCTTGAGGAGATTCACCCTCTGGTTTCTTCCTCCGACACAACCAACACCATATATATGATCTCTAGTTCCAGTAGTTCTTCTGTCTCCTCAATCGTAGAGGGTCCCTTAGATCTACGCATTGTTTTAACAATGATGAGGAGATCCTTGAAGCTCTTTCGACTCCTGATTAGCCTTAGGATGATATGCACCATCACTCATTCTTTGTCCCCGATGAACCTCTTTCATCATTGGACCAATACTCAGTTGAAGCCAAAGACTTCATCCATGGAAAAGTAGACTGGTTCAAGAACCCCATTTTGTCACTGGACTCCTTTAAAGAGGGAAACATGGTTAACATTTCACCAACCATAAAGGTCAATATATCAACTAAACCCGAGGTAGTTGAAGATATTACACTCAAAGTATCTTGTTCCTGTGAAGAAGTTGCTTCTTACACAACACCTTTTCAGGAGTTTCGTGATATTTTGACTTAGTCATATATCAAGATGCCTAAGCTTAATCCATCTATCGTTGAACATCATATTGACACATGGCATGATGTTGCACTCGTACGCCAGAATCAAAGACCCATTCACTTGTCAAAGGCTCCCGCCATCAAACCCAATATCGAGAAATTACGTAAAGCAGGTTTCATACACCCCATTGTGTATACCACTTGGGTTTTCAATCACGTTCCTATTAACAAAAAACAAGGTACCATTCGCGTCTGTACTAAGTTCTGTGACTTGAATTTTGAATGTCCCAAAGACAACTCCCCCACTCCGTTCATTGACCAAATCATTGATTCCTATGTCATCCACGAAGTCTTTTCTTTCATGGATGGTTTTTCCGATTATAACCAAATTCAAATCTGAAAAGAGGACCATTACAAAATCGCTTTTACCACCCCTTGGGGCACGTTTGAGTATCATGTCATGCCATTCGGTCTAAAAAATGCAGGAGCCACTTTTCACCGGGCTATGAGGTTCTGCTTCCACGACCTTATCCACATTATCTTGGTCTACCTAGAAAACCTCACAGCTCGCTCTTGGAAGTGTTCATAACATTTATAGGACTTATGCCAAGTCTTCTTGTGATGTCATAAATATAACATCCACTTGAACCCCCTCAAGTGTGTATTTTGTGTCCCCGTTGGGCGTTTACCTGGGTTTGTCGTATCTCAGAAACGGACTGCAGTGGATCCATTGAAGGTTTAATCCATTCTGAATCTTCCTCCCCCACTTAGTTTGCACCAATTGTAGAGGCTCCAAGGCAAGTCCAATTTCCTTCGCCTGAGGTTCTATGCCCAAAGTACACTTGATTCATAGTTTTTCTTTATGTTCATTTTACATCATTTTTACCACGATTCGGTGACACCCTCCAGTAGGTTCTCCACATCTAGCCGCAGTGAATCCATTGTAGCACTTCATTTCATCCTTTGCACATGAACGGGTGGATATAACCCCTGCCCTTGCACCGCTGGTACCCCACTAGAGGGTGCGGTCCCACATCTACACATGCACATAGTATGTTGCACATATGATCTAGCTACCACCACGCTAGCATACCGTTAGGTCCCCAGACCTGTCCAAGAGGTTGAGGCCTCACCAGATCTCCCTGGTCGTCCACACTCATGTATGGATCGTCCTCTATGAGGATAGGAAGCTGCTAACATTGTGCAAAAAGCTCTCGGGTGAATAAACAACCTTTTAGATTGCCTCCCTCCCTTCTTTATTTGGGCCTTTTCTTGGAAGTCACCTCGATTTGTGTGCCATCACGTGAATCACCCATTTTATGTATTGGCATTTTCACGAGCCATCCACTCCATCCATACTGCATAATTGGTCTTATTTTACCGCTAGCCATCATCCCGCAAGGGGGCCCCATTAGTGTTCTGCATTTAATCCTCTCAGCCATGTTCACAGCATAACCTCTTTCCATATATCGAACACTTCCCCCTTACTTGATTGACCATTACAGAGTTTTTGTTAATATCTTTTATGACTCCTAAAAGAATGAAAATATTACTGAGCATGTTTGCTTCCTTTCATGCTTGTTAAAGTATTTGAAAGGGCGTCTATGTGGCCTCGTTTATTTCCTTTTTCGCACCGCATAGACTATTATAAGAAAAGGATGACCCTAGCACCTTCCAGCTAGGATCATTTCCCTTTGTATCCTTTTATGCTTTCTCAGACATTGGTACCGTACTTTACGAAAAAATCTCATTAAGGGTTGTCTTTAAGCTCTTTTCCAGCCCTCTCATAAAGAAAAGATTGTCGAGCAAACTTGGTTTCATTCATGCTCGTAAAAGTATTTGAACGACCGTCCAGACAGTATAGGTTTAACCTTTTTCGGCCCGATTGGACTCCAACAGTAAAGAAGTCTCCCTTCCCCCAAAGGTTGGGAGAGCTTTCCTTTGTATACTTTTATCATTTTTCAGGCTTTAGGAGACTATTAACGAAAAAGAGACCACAGTGGAGTCTTCTTCCTGTTTTTCAGATTCTCTAAAAATGAAAACACCATCGAGCATTTACTTTCTTGGGATTGCTAAAAATCCATAAAATCGTGTCATATCGAGCTTACTTCTATCCCTTCTTCATGCTCCATAAACTATGAAGAATGCCCAAACAGTGTCTTTAGACGCAACCACATATGATATCATAGTATGGTAGCTTCCCCCCATTGGGTCGCCTTTGTTTATAGTATTCTGCTATGAGTCTTCCTTGGATCCTCTAGATACCATTAGTCAAGTTATCTCCCTCAGTATTTCCCATTGCAGTTATCTTCTCGGTATTACAGCTATGATCCCTCTCCCATGAGTCAGTTTCATTTGCTACCATGCCTACCCTGTCGTCATACTCTAAACAAAGGAATTTTGAGTCCCCCGTACTCCCCTGCCCCTATTCCCCCATTCAATGTGTCATTCCCCAGATTTTTCGACATCTTTGGTTATCCCCCTCGTGCTTCTAGTCAAGGAAACATCATTGCCTTGATTAGTTGTAGGTATCCCTTTGTTGACGTCGACACATCTATTCTAGAGGATAGACCCAAAGGTCCCTGTATCCTGGTTTCATCCACCTCATTGATGAGTTCCTTGGACCACTTGAAAGGAGTCATTAGTGCCTTTTGATTTGGTTATGTCTCACATGCTTGACTTTAGCTACATCATCACACCATCGATATTCATATAGGGTATTGGTTCATTCATTATTTGGTCGAAGACTTCGATTGTCACCTAACTCTAGCACATTGGTGAGTCTACCTATGGGACCCATACCATATCATGTCCCTTGTGATTTTTGGGTTGCGGTGGCGACCGTGTTCAAGACCTCCCAGTGTTATGCTTCCATGTATCTCCAGTACTTGATTCTATATATTATACCACAGAGATTTTGACTCTCAGTCATTGAGTCCCTCCAGCTATGTACACTTTCATATCCATTAGAGCATCAGTTGTGATAATATTGCATTCCATGAGAATGCCATTGTTTCTATGTGTTAGTTCTTCAGAACAACATTGTATTCATCCTCCCATTGAGGCCACCATTATGTATCATCATTTGTATATGTATTCATCGGCTCCCATGTTTTGAGCCTTGATCCCATTATTTATTCTTTTGACATTGTTACAAGCATGAGTATGCCAGCCTCGTCCATATACATGTCACACATTATATGTATCTCATCCATTTTTTGAGAGTCAATAAAAAACCAAAATCTTCCGTAGTTCAAATGAGGAAGATCCACTTCTCCACAGGTCTTTGCAGTATGTCCACTGTTGTCACCATTACTCCCATGATCCTATGATGTCTATCAACCATACGATGAGCTCCTGCCCTCACACATCAGGGGGAAATCTGTTAACACTAGAAACTGTTCACCAAGATATCCATGGTCTAAACCATATACATACATCATATTCCCACCATATTTCCCTTACCTTTCAACTTCACAATTGTATTTCCACAAAAAATGGTCTAAAACACTATTATTCCTTCCCATAAATGAAGGGATGGTGAGCATTCATTATGGTTTATCCCCACTTTCTCCCCAAAAGGGTAAAAAACCCTAAAAAATGATAAAGGGTCAAAATACCATAGATAAAAACCATGGGTTAAAAAACCCTAAGACCATACTATAAATACATTGTGAAGGGCCCTCCCAAAACACCTTTTCATTCACTTATGGTTACACTGTGCCATTTTGCTCTCAGACATACCACATACTTTCCCTGCCATTATTCCCATTGCCACGCCATTTTCCATGGTGTATGTTGATATCTCTCCATACCCACTTTGGATCCATCCCTCGTTTGACAACTGTCAATGGAGAAGACCGGAGAACCAACCTGTGAAGCTGTAGAACCACTTTCAAGGACAGTTACGGTGGCCAATATTGCAGGAAAAAGGTATTTTGTTTTTATTTTATGCAGTAGTTAGTTTATATATGAAAAAGACCTAAAAAATATGTGTTATCATTGTTGCTCTTGTTGTTTAATTTTGTGTTATTCCATTGAGATCTTCCTTATGGTCTAGATGAGCTAAGGTTGGTGCATATGCACATAATAGGGGAGAAATACCCATTACAGTTTTGGCAATTCCACTCTCTCGATCCATATGGATCTTTGTTTTTGTAGGTTGCCATTGGTTTGTTCCTCTTTTCAACGCTCAGCCGCCATAGATTGAGCCCCCTCACGGTCGATCCAAACCATTACTACGTCAGTGCTACCCCCTGATGAAAGTATGGCAAAATATGATGGTAAAGGAAAAATCCTTAATCAAATATATTCACACAAATGATACCATTATATAGTACAGAGAAGAATGCCACCTTAGTGACAGATATTCTCTAGATCCCAACACCTTGCATGGTGACTAGGCTAGGAAATCTTCTCCAAATCGTTTAGAGACTTATCTAGGATAAATGAATACTATCCCAAATAATAAATACAATAATGTGACATTTAACTTATGTGATTGCTAATGTAATCCATAAGGCTAGCATTCCCCCTCTCAATCACAATTTTATGTATTTGTATCAACTAATCAATAAACACAACTGCCAAAGTTGATATGATGGATCTTTCTGAAGCCTTCCTTTGTGCTTCAATGAAAAATCTGCCTGTAAAACTATCAATCTAAATGGTTCATCTCAAATGAACTGAAATCCTGGAGTGAACAGTTGTCTTGTGTGAACAATCCTTATTTGCTTGACAATTTCATCATTTTCCAAGTGATTTAGCTAGAAGAGGCTGGCATCTTCTGCTAATTGGTGAAAATCACCATGCTACAATAAATGAATATCACCATTGTTATGCGTCAATTAACATCTCAATGCATCATGAGTCTACCATCCATAGACTGTTGTTTTCATTAGTCTACCATCTACACACTATTTTGAGTTTTCCATCCACAAACTATAGTTCTTCATTTGCGATTTGGAGTTTGCCACCTACAAACAATTGTTTCCCTTTGACATTTAGAGTCCACCATCTATAGACTATTGTTTCCCAAACTTGAAGTCTAACAACCATCATCAATATCCCCCCCTTTGTTAGCTGAAAGGTGAGAAGATATGGGTTTTCATGTGGTTTACCTTAACCATTTAATCATTGTAACATATCTACTCCCCCTTTAAAAAGAAAGAGTATACTTGTAAATGTACCCTCCCCTTAAGATACAAGAGAGTACCATTTAGATTTCAACTCAAAGTGGGCATGTGAAAACATCACATGTTATCTCATCCCATGAGGGCCATGCTCAAAAGCTACGCCATAAAGGGACCACTAGAGTTATATTCTATCAGGTACAAAAGATGTTATTTGCAATAAGATGAGTCTTTACTCAAGATTTTACTCTTCGGTAAGACTGATGCAATTTCTTGGTTGTTGATGTCCATTCCCAAGGATTGATCCACCCATAGTGAACTTTTAACCTTGCAAGCTTGTTTCTCTTGGAAATTTTTTTCTGATGAATGATTCTTCTTGCCACAATGTTGCCAAGGATGGAGATCAAAACAATTTATCTCCAAATGACCAACTCGACAATGTTGGCATTCAGGAATTTCTTCCGTGTAATTTTCATTAGCTTGTTGATTAGCTTCTTCATGGACTTTTTGATTGGATTCTTCATTTATGAATTTTGCACTCACAAACTGAATTGGTTTGGAGTAGTCTGGAATATGAAAAGTCACATCTTTTTCATATCCAAGTCCTTTTCTTTGTCTGTTGTATCTAATTTCTTCCCAAGGTCTGATGATTTGTTTGGAAATATCATTTCAAAGTTGTTGATTTGACATCATTTGAGGTTGATTTTATGCATGTTGTTGAATCTTTGAAATGTTTTCTTCATTAAACTCAAAAGAAAACGCATGAACTGTAGGTTCATGAATACCTTCATCTTCATCTTCATTTTTCTATGAAGTAGGCTCACTAAATTGTGTCTGCACTGAATGTTGATTATAGTCATCATTGTCGTAATCAAATAGAGGGTTGTGATGAAGAAGGACTTGTTCAAATTGCTTCATTGATTCGTGATTTTTGAGATTGCATATTTCATCATTGAGTAGTTGTGATTGTGCTTAAAGAAGTTTAATTTTTTATTGCGACGCTTGCAAGCAAGTTACCTCTGATTAAAGAGTTGATTTGTTGAGTATGATTGTGTTATTTGCAGTAGTGATTATTAGAGTGTTTAGTAACTCTAACAATTCTAGACTAAGCTCCATTTGATTAACACTTGAACTTCACGCTTGCTTGATCTCACTCGCAAAGAAATCGAAAGAAACTCTTGAATGCCAAAATTGTCATCAGATCACTGAATTTTTTTTTATTCAGATCTCCTCCCACTCATTAATATCATGGATGACCACCATGATCTTATCACTCATTAATCTCATGGATGACTACCATGAACTTATCATGCCCTTGAGAACTATAAGAGCTCTAATACCAAATGAAGAAAGTATGGCAAAATATGATGGTAAAGGAAAAATCCTTAATCCAATATATTCACACAAATGGTACCATTATATAGTACAAAGAACAATGCCACCTTAGTGAGACATATTCTCTAGATCCTAACATCTTGCATGTTGACTAGGCTAGGAAATCTTCTCCAAATCATTTAGAGACTTATCTAGGATAAATGACTATTATCCCAAATAATAAATACAATAATGTGACATTTAACTTATGTGATTGCTAATGTAAGCCATAAGGCTAACACCCCCCGGCCCTAGCCAACTCTATTTAAAAAAAAAATATGTCCATCCCGAGTTGCATCTATTCGACCGAAATCCACGACCCATTCACACATTTATGCCCGATAAGCACGACCTAGGTTTTGCCTTTAGCCCTGATAAGAGCGGCTTGGCTTAAAAACCTAGATCTGCCCTGTCCTGGCTTCTGGAGCAACCCCAGTCGCTACTGTGACTTGGTTTTGAGTGACCTCGCCATGCTTAACCCTTTGTTTTGCGTGACCTGAGTCCGACAATTATTTTTCTATTCATATCGCTATTGTTCCTCTATTCCATGCGAACCAAATCGCACATGTTCCTTCGACAAGTGCGACCAATAGTTTTCAGTCTGTTTTTTGTGCTTCAGATTCCTGTTTCAGACCTCTTGTCTATCCCAAACCCTGTATCGGCCTGTTTTCTATCCATATCTGATCTTTTTGCAGGCCCTTGGTATGTTTTGAGATCCCACTTTCTTGGTTTGTGAGCTATTCTAGTTGAGCTTCATGGTTGAAACCCCATGCATGTTTTCTACGTTTGAATAGTTCCTTTTACTGCTCATTTCTTTCAAGTACATTTTATTTATAGAATAAATTTTTATTTTGTAGCATATTTATTGCTCTTTACTGCAATATATTTGCATCCAGTCAATGAGATTAGAACATCTTCGCCATGGATTGTTAGGTTTGGCATACACATCAGTTGCACACATTTCACACCATATAAGTGAAAAGCTCAGTTCATGACCTTGATCAAGCATGAAAATTAACTTAATACAATCAACATTGTAACCTTGCTTGAGGACAAAACAATATTGTAGCTAAGTTAGGACTTTGGGGATAGGCATCCAAACAACACCCCTCTGTCACTTACATCTTGAGACATAGTTGTTTTCCATTAGGGAACAAAAACCCTCTTGTATTTGTTCACACGGTCACAACCGGTTTGTCAGGAGCCCCCTGCTCTACAGGAGTAAGCTGCAAACAAAGGGGTTCCGGAAGTCAGTGTGGAATACTGCACTCCATATTGCATCGAAAGCTAACCCTTCACAGTCCTCCCTGTATCACCTAGCTAAGGGTGGGAGGCCAAAGGGCTTGAGCGCCACTAAACCGAACGGACGTGTCATGAACGAGGTAACCTTGTTGTCATTCTTCTATAGATCTTTTACCCAGAGGTCCTTCTTGGTAGTGGGGTTCTCTTAGCCTGTATTGTTCTTCCATTTCGTATTTTCTGACTCGGATTTCATCACCCTACTAAGGATACGATTTGTGAGGAGTTTCCAGCTTGTAGTTAGGAGCTTGCTTGCAATCATACCCCATAGGTTAGTGAGTCATTTTTATTTGATAAGTAGTGTCGCTTGTTGTATTTCTAGCGACTTTGTTGTAGACTCGCCTTGTTGTGACCTGTTCTCATAGTTTGGTTTTAGAGATTGTTGTTGGCTTGTGAGCCGTCATTTCATATGCTCTCCTTCTACACACTTGGTTGTAGTTAGGTTTTTTTGCCTGCGATTGATACTCTTGAGTTTTCATTAATTACACAACACTCCATATAGTCATCATAGCTCGATCATGCTACTCACATAGGCTTAGGGGGCACACCCACCAATTCGGTTCTTTGAACCAACATCGTCGAAGCCATGTTCAAAGTTACTCACCACCTTCAAAGCGACACACGGCCTCTGAATATGATTTGGATACATATTAGTATGAACCCTGAACCTTGCTCATTGCTCCGTTTAGCCCCATGGCTGGTGCAGATGCTGACCCCTTTCAAGGGGGTATTGTCAGTAGTGGGATCACGTCCATTCGACCTATCATCACATGTATCCCTTTCACTTGGCCTATAGGCCCTAGTCCTAGTGGGCCCCTTATCACTACACACACTACTGCTGGTTCACTACCCACTAGTGGTGGTTCCATTCCGGCCACCGTTGTCACTACCATTCCACCTTTTATACCTGGGTGTAGTGGCCCTTCCGGTTTCGAGTATTCCTGCCATACCAGTGACTTTTCCTATTATCGAAAGTCAACCTCATCCACCCTTAGTTATGCATGGGAACTATGTTCCTGTAGCTATCGACACCCTTACTAGTCCCTTCCCGAGACAACCTAGGCTCTAGCTTACCTTTTATGGCTAGTCTCAACCTTTCAGATTTGGCACGATTAACCAATGACCCCGTTCATCACCACCCACAATGGCCTCCTATGCCTACCAATATTCCCTCAAATATCCCTAAGTTTGAGGGCAAGGCGAGAGAGGACCCTCAAAATAACATCATGTCATTACACCTATGGTGTTCATCTAACAACATTGTGGATGATTCCGTTCGATTGAGGTTGTTCCAGTGCACACTCATTGGTGCTACGGCCAAGTGGTATATCGAATTGCCTCATGCTACTTACCCTGACTTCTCCTCGCTCAATTCAATGTTCCTTTATTACTTTCAGTTACCCATCCATTATGACGAGGGAGTGGAGATCCTACTATCTTATCGCCAAAACACAGCTAGCCATATCACAGATCATATCCATGAATGGAATCCTTGTCGTAGCTTGTGTAAGATCCAATTAGAATATAGGATCTTCCTCGATTGGTTCCTTAAAACCTTAATCCCCCCCATAGCCAAGGACGTCGCATTTGAGCGACCACAAGCCAAAGAAGAAGCTATCCTTAAGGCTCATGAGTTCAATTTGATATACGCTCAATCTGGTTACTTTTATACCATTGTACCTGATGCCCCCCCCCCCTGAAGACACCTCATGCCAAGATACGTTGGGGGAATCTCATGTTTCTGATAGAGTTATCGGCTCCATTACCCAACATCCTCACTTTTTATCGGCCTCTCCCACGATGCCACCCCATTCTGGTAACACCCATATTTTTTCCCAACCAAGTTACACCCCCGATTACTCATGTGTGACGACTCAATTCAAAGCGACTTCCTCCTATGCACCTCATGGTTACACCCTTGATTATTCACCGGTAACGACTCAGTTCAGAGCCACCCCTTCCCATGTGCCTTCCGCACCAACTCCTCAGGTTCATGGACCGACTTGTTTGACACTCTCGTGTTCTGGCAAAACGACCAGCTTTGCAACCCCACCATCTCCTCCGGTCTATTATGCACCACTTGTGCAACCCACTCCGGCTTCAACCCTGATTCCTCATGTTTCTACAGGATAGGTCTACGCACAATAGAGCCTCCCTAACCAACCCGCCCCCAATAACCAACAAGGGTAGGGAAAGAACAAGAGAGGTAGGAATCAAGGCAGCAACTAACCCCAAAGAGGCGGCCAGCAGGCCAACCCTCCAAACAACAATGACCTTGAACCTCCTGCACATAATCCCCAACGTCCAGCTCAATCTAAAAAGAACCCACAGTTACGTATTAACCATCCGTGTGCCATCTTTAACACTTACAACCACTACACGCACCAGTTTCCTCATTTGACTCGTGTCCAACAACTAGTCCAAAATGATAGTCAATGTGATCCCAACGTCGGCCCAACCGAACCCAACACCACCAGGTCCTCCACCTATGGTGCTCCAAAACCCCCTACCACACCAAGGAATGGTTGCAACCCATCCCTTGGCCCCACTTTCTCCCGCAACCATTGCTGCATCCCAACCTTTAGAGGCTGGTGTCCATCACCTTATGCCATTATCGTTCGAATTCAACCCCCAGACTCCACAAAACCAGTACGGCTCCACCACATAAACCATTGACCCATCAACGAAATCTACCTTACCACCTCCACCTCCATCGACTGATATATCAGATTTGTGCAATATCACTTCCGGTAACATTCCAACCTATTCACAACCTTAGGTGCAACCCCAACCACAACCATCCAGGAATTATTGGGGTTCAAACCTAGTCGACACGATTCCCTTCCTTTTTCCACCATCCAACATTGTGAGCAAGCCTTTCATGGCTACTCTCATTTTACCTAATTTTACATTGGGAATTCCTGTGTGGTACCTCGAGCCACCAACTCTACCCCCGACCCCCGAGGTCATGTTGACTCCCATCCATCTCACTGAGATGATGTCACACCCCCCTTCAGTTCCACCAAAGACTACTCTCATCTCAACTCTTGCCCCTCCTTCTCCAAAGAAGGCTGGGGTCAAGGCATCCAGGGATTGGTGCATCTGCACGTAATAGTGGAGAAATCCCCATTACACATACACAGTGGGATGTTTTCTGGAACAACGTTAGTACAACTATATTTCACAACTCCAGGAATTTTATCTTAGTTGGGGACTTTAATTTCACTATAGGAGAGTCTGAAACATCGGGTTCCATAGCCACAAAGGCCCTCTTTCTAGTTATTTCTCCATAAAACTATAAGAAATGAATTTAATTGGCATTGTCCCTTCTATCCTCAAGCCCACTTGGACGAGTAAGCGTGATGGAACACGGGCCATTGCAAAAAGACTTGATTGTTACCACATCGATGAGGAATTGATGAGGATTATCCCTCTCATCAAGCAATGGGTAAGCAACGATAGTGGTTCTAATCACTTCCTTGTCCTCTTGGATCTCAAAGGAGACATGAGCAAACCCCCCTCCCCATTCAAATTTAATGCAACTTGTCTCGAGAATTATTATTTTTAGGATCTTGTTAGATCTAATTGGGTACAAGAAAGAAAAACAAAAGGAGACTTGAAGACTCAATTTATTTGAAACCAATAAAGTCAACTAAACTTGAAATCCATGTAGCAATATATATATATATATATATATATATATATATTATACCCAAGTATGCCACTTGTAGGATTTGTTTGAAGTTGGGGAAAATAATTTTTTAGGAAACATTCACATATGATAACCAAAATTCTTGAGTAATGTTTGGTACTAAGTTGATGCAAAAGTGTTATGGATGATAATCAAACCCACATGAGATATTTATGGACATAACTTTCAAACCAAGAATCAAATGCTTACACATTTAACTTTTAAAACAAGAATCTAAAGGACTAATTTCCTATACTCAAGAGCTTGATTATGTTGGTATGTGGTTCAAATACAATCGATTCCATGTTTACGGTCATCTAGTTCAGGATTGTGACAAGCCTTTTATCTGCCATTTTTGGAGGAATTAGACAGGTCAGGAGCATGACCATCATCCCCTATTTGTCTTTGAGGAATCCACTGAGCGATTGGAACCCACACATTGACCCACAACAAAGGCTTTGATCTCCCTCTCCCTCCTCGAACCCATCCAAATATCATAGTGATAGTCTGCTTACACACATGATCACATTACAAAAGGGTAACACACTTGGATTAGAGGTTCGATTATCCACCATCGCTATATACACAAGGAATTTTATGCGACTTCTCCACTATTGGAGATACCGATACATCCGGGTAAGCGTGGACCTATTTCCTCCTCCACAACTCATTCTACTCTCTTTCATGATAAATAATGCGAGGCTCATGCACTAAGCACTCCTCTCTCCTCCCGGGCCCTTTGTCAAAGGTCTGATCACCCTATTCTCTCCAGGAACTTCATCTTCTCTACCAAAGGACTCAACCTCTTTTCCCATTCAATAAATATCTATAATTCTCCCTCGACATGACCCACCATTTCCCCCCCTTACTATGTCCACACACCACCCCCACACCTACTCCTTCCATTACCTCCCCTAGCACACTCTTTGTGGCTACTCAAATTGTCGAAGGGAAATCTTACGATCAGGCTAGGGATTTCCCTATTTCTCCCCTTCCCTATCAACTCCCTCATCTGTATCCTACCCTTTAGACTCCCCTAACCATAAGAGGGAAGCTTTGAACCCTTCCTGTAAATTTTCCAATTTGTTTTCATTCCCCTCCTCTAATCAACTTATGGCACCACCTAATTTGGAGGAAGCGCACATGAGTAGATGCTCTTCCAGGTACAATTTTAGACCTTGTTCATCCATAAAAAAATTTTACTAAGATCTCTGAAGCATAACATTTTAGGCATGTCATTGTCATCTCTGCAAGATTAAGAGGTAGATGATCGACTATGGCCAAATCCCATATTCTATCAGCTTTATAGGATAGAGGAGGCAAACATAATATCATTAAGGGGGCATTCAGTACACACACCCCAAGTGTGAAGGTTGATTAATGTTGTGCATCTCATATAACATAGGAGGGTTAGGGAAGCTCTCTAAAATATTGGCCCTAGAAATAATTATGGATAGACACAACTTTGATTTGTAATTGGCATAGGAGACTATGGAAATAGGTGGCTCATCTATTTATGTTTTGAGACCACATTTCCATGGATGGGACTTTCACAGTATTGATGCTTCCGGTTGTTCAGGTCGATTGATCATTGTATGGAACTCTAGAACCATGGAATGTATTTCAAGATAGAGGATCCCTTAGGGACTTGGAGCTGTATCTAAAAGCAGGGATCTCGATCTAACTTTTTCCATTTTGAACCTATATATCCCTCATACAAAGGAGGTTGATTTTTAGGACAACCTTAGTGCAACTGGATTTCATAACTTGGGGAATTTTATCTTAGTTGGGGACTTGAATTTCTCTATAAGACAATCCAAGACATGGGGTTCCACTGGCCACAAAGACCCTCTTTCTGATTATTTCTCCACAAAACTGGAAAAATGGATTTAATTGACATTTCCTTTTATCCTAAAGCCCACTTGGAGGAACAAGTGTGTTGGAACACAAGCCATTGCAAAAATACTTGACCATTACCTCATCAACTTGATGAGGATGATCCCTTTGATTAAGCAATGGGTAAGCAACGATAGTGATTCTGATCACTTCCCTGTCCTCCTGGATATCAAAGGAGACTTGAGAAACCCCCCCTCCCCATTCAAATTCAATGCAACTTGGCTTGATAATGAGGATTTTTCAGGATATAGTTAGATCTAATTGGGTACATTATACAGGGGATGAGCATATATTTGTTGCTGCTCATTTCTTAAATAATCTTAAGAATCTTAAGGCTCTCATTATCCCATGGTGAAAAAAGGCGAGAACATAAACGTACGGGATCTTACTTTCATTAAAGATCATTTGGACTCCTACTATCAATACTTCCCTATCAATTATACCTATGAATAACAAATTATCTTATTATTAGCATGGAATCACAAAAGAAAAAGCTTTTGTCCCAGTAGGAAGAATCGATTAGACCGAAAAAGTAGGGCTATGTTGCTACAATCTAGTGATAACAACTTCAAGTATTTTCACAATTTCGTCAAACACAGAATCCTCACTAACCCTATCTGGGAAATAAAGGATGAAAATAGAATATTGGTCTTCGATTTCAATGATATTGCAAATGTTGGAGTCAAACATTTCATGGTACATTACAAAGAAGACAACAATGCATCTATTGCTCCCATGATGGGAGTCATTGCACACTTCCACAGATTCATCTCTTGGGAACAAAATGCAACTCTCACTCTCCCCATTTTGAAAGAGGAACTTCTAAGTTCCATCAAATATATGCCCAAGGACAAGAGCTCGGGTCTCTATGGGTGGCCAATTGAATTCTACTCCAGTATGTTTGATATCATTAGTAGATATCTACTTAGGGTCTTGAGGAATCCAGGATGAATGGAATAATTTAGCTGCTTTCAACTCTACTTTCCTTACTTTCATCCCCAAAACCAATAGAGTGAAGTGTATTGATGAACTTAGACCATCTCTCCATGTAACATTGTTTATAAACTCATAGCAAAAGTCATAGCTGTCAGATTGAAGAATGTTCTATCCAAAGTGATATCACCTAAGTAATTCACCTTTCTTGAAGGACACCAAATTCATGATGTTGTCAGTATAGCATAGGAAGTCTTACATTCATCCAAAATCCATAAAATTCCAACCATCATCATCAAATACTACCTCACTAAGGTTACGATAGGGTGAATTGGACCTATCTTTGGCTTGTCCTTCTACACAGTAGGATTGACCCATCCATTGCCAATTGGATTTTATCCCGCACTCAAACGATGAGCTATGCCGTTCTGATCAACCATTCCATTTCCTCTTTCTTCAGACTTGGGAGAGGTCTGTGCCAGGGCTACCCATTATCTCTGCTTCTATTCCTTATGATTATGGAAAGACTCAGGAGACTCATCACCACAACTAGATCTAATAGAAGCTTAAAAGGCTTTCAATTTGGGAATGTTATTAATATTACTCACCTCTTATTTGTTGACGATATTTTATTGTTCTTCGATGGATCTAGAAGGGAGACGCAAAAATTCAAAGATATCCTTTCACTCTTATCGACTGCCACAGGTATGTCTTGCAATACGAGGAAATCTTCCATATCATTCTTGTTCATTGAAGAGCTCATGATTGAATGGATTACATAACTCTATCATTTCGAAGTCGGTGATGTTTTTACAGGTCTCAAATATCTGGGATTTATTCTCAAACCTAAGAACTACACAAAAGCAGACTGGCTTGGTTGATCAGAAGAATCGAAGGTAAAATTAACTAGTGATACAATATCTCTCTATCTAAGGCAAGTCACTATATCCCACTGAATTCTATATTGGAAGGATTACCTGTATATTCGGTATCATTGGCACACGTTCCTACTTGTATTCTTACACAGATCCAAAAAATTTGGCTTCAACTTCTTATGGAGAAAATCATAAGATGACATAACCTTCCACTTGATCTCCTGGAAAAAGATTTCTCTTCCTAAACACCTATGAGGATGGGTTCTTAAACAACATCTCAAATTTTCTAAAGCCTTGGAATCCAAATGAGTTTGGAGAATTTTGACTTATAAAGGATTATGGGCTAAGGTAATTCATCATAAATACATCCTCCCCGTGTCTATTCAAGACTGGATTAGATCAAATGACAAGCACATGAGATAAGTATCCATCTTCTATAAATCTATCTATGATTATTTCAACCTCATTGACAATTGGCTAAGTGCCTAGCCATTTTGGAACACTTTCCATAAGTGTTAAAGGACAAACCACTGAGGATCATCATGCCTAAACATATTGACAAGTCTTACGCCTGGTGCTATTTTGACGAAGCATCAACATGAAATCCATCCATGGATGGCTCGAGAGGTGTGTTGTACTTATGAGATATCCACTGGTACAAATTTGCTGCCAACATTGGGCCAGCTGCCAACAACTTAGTGTAGTTAATAACAATACGTATTACTCTAAATCTCACTATCCATCTAAAGATCTCACTTAAAGGTCTTTGGTGATTCCATGTTCGTGATCGATTGGATAAACAACAAGATCCAATCAAGGAATATATTCTTGAATGCTCTCATGGTCGTGATCCAAAGAATGCTGCCACTCTTCAACGACATCTTGTTGGAACAGTAATACATCCTTAGTACATAGTTTTTACCTTAGGCTAGATTTATTTGCCTTCATGCAATGATATCCTATGGTTTAACACTTAAGAGAGTTGATTCAGCATTATAACTGGATATTTTGGCCCATTCACACCTACAACAGTGCCCTAATTGGTCAACCCAGCACATGTGCACCTCATTTAATGTCTTGGGTTGCCACCTCCTTGATTTGTGGGGCCTTGGTTTGACTAAGCATGCTTGGGGGTGAATCTGGCATGTTTTAGCTCTCCCAGGAGCATTTATTGACACCTAGAGCACCCCACTCACCTCTATATTCTCACCCACACTTTCCTAGGACCCTTTAATGACCCAGCACACTTCACATGAGGTTTCATAACTGTTTGGGCTTAGTTGGAGCTCCTTTGGTCCACCTGGGGGGGTTGGGGGTCAATTTTCACCATGGCATTTGTACTTTCCCAATTGGCTACTAGAGCCACTCGAATTTCCTCCAATGTATTATAAATGTGTAACATAACATCTAAATGATGTTTGATAATAATATGATTAGAAATGAGCACCATTCATATGTGTTATTCCATGTATTTTATGTCTCTTTGATTGTTTCTCTTACATATTTTGTCAAACACTTCATGTGTGAAGTTTGTTCTAGCTCCTAGATCTGATTAAGAAGTAAATTCTTACATGGTATCAGAGCTAGTTGGAGCTGCAAACAAATCTTGTGAGGTTTGAGTTGCTGTTTAGGGCATATTTCCATAAAACTCGAGTGTTTACTTGCAGGTTTAACAACATTTTTGTCATAGGTTGCGCAAGCAGGATGGAGCAAAATTGAGCTCTGCTTACTCCATTCAATTATTTTGAGTGGAAGGCTGAGATGGTCATCCAGTTGAGGTCCAAGGGCCTCTACCGGGTCACCATGGGAACTGAAACCGAGCTAGATTCTGCTGTGGAGAAAGCTAAGTATTTTAATAGGCTTGATGAGGCCTTTGGCATGCTCTGCCTCGACACTTCAAGAGAAATTCTATTTCACATAGAAATTCTTGGCACACCGAATGAAGTTTGGGTCAAGTTTGAGTCACTATTCAGGAAGACAAATGAAATGCGAGGCCATCATCTTGAGAATGAGCTAATCTCACTGGGCCCAGCTCACTACGAGACCATTGAAGATTTCTTCACTACGAGACCATTGAAGATTTCTTCACCAAGTTTAAAGCGCTGGTACTTTAGCTAAACCAATGTGGCATAGAGAAGAAAGATGATCATATTATCTTGTCTATCATTTCTAATTTGGGGCCGGAGTATTCTGTATATGTTTCGACATTTCACTCTAGTAAACTGACAACCAAAAATTGGAAGATACCTACGCTGGCATATTTCATGGAGTCTTTGACTCAGGAGCAGAACAAGCTCATACAAATGGGTACCATCATCAAATCCAAGGATCAAGCTCTTGCTGTTGGTATATCAAATCAATCCCAGAGCAAGAAGAAAGATTTGAAGCAAAGGGAGAAAGAGAAGAAGGAATCAAGTTTAGAAAGCTCTAGTTCTACTCATGGGAGCTCGAAATCCATGAGGAGAAACAAGAGAGAAACACCCACATGTGATTATTGCAGAGGTTCACATCTTGAGAGAGCTTTCTTCAGAAATAAAATGGACATCATGACCAAGCTCCTTGAGGAGAACCACATTGCTCTTCCAGAATTTGCAAAAAGATGGGAGCGCAAGCAAGGAAATGGTAAGGCTGAGCATGCATTGGGTGCATGGATAAAACCTAATTCTTATTTCTCTGTTTCTGATAACTTTTTTTTTTATTCACATTCTGATATATCAAAACTTGAAACATCCATCCCTTCCTCGGAAAAATTCCCAGTCAGTTCATCAAAGCTTCCTCCCAAAACTAGTCATTTTTCACTAGCTTTTGATGTTCCTTCTGAAATCTCTTCCCAAATCCATTCAAATCTTTCCATTTCTGATTCTGAAGATGATATACAAGCTGATATACATCCTATGTCATTCATTGACTCATTTCCCCAACCATCTCATGACCAAAATACCCATCAACCCTCAAGTTCACTAGTTGGAAATTCAGAAAATTGTCTAGTTTCCGATGCTATGTCTCTTGTATATGTTGTTGTTATGTCCTGTATGTATTTCATTGGTTTGACATCCATATCATTGTCCTTCATGGGAATTTTGTTCCATATTTCTGGACTTTCCTTCACCATTCATGATTCGAATCTTAAGTCTCCAGACCTTCCAGGTTCACTCAATTGTAATTGTGATCTAGTTGCTCACTCTTCTCTTCCTATGGATCCATTCGCTCATGGAGACACCATAACTCTGATATTTTCTGCTGTGTATGAGATATATTCTGATATTTCAGAGCCTCATGAACTTTGTTACAGAGTTGTGAAGGTGCTTCATTAAATTGGGAGAAAGATTCATGGCTTTATTCATGATACGACAACTACACATAATGCAGATTTTGTTGAATCTTTTGATGCTATTTGGGAAAGAGTTTACAGAGATATCTTTTCCATGGTTGATTATGTTGTTATATCAGAGTATGCTTGCAGAAAAATACATTCTTATGATGCCCCTCCATCATCAAGTGATGGCCATCAAAGGGCCTCTCCACATGATCTTTGTTTACAACACTTTGATGCATGATCTTGGCATCCACAACATCTTCACCAAGTCCATAACCAAGAAGTTGTTTTTTCAGCTCATTCAAGTGAAGAAGAGGACCTATTGAAGACATTTTGATCTCTGTCATATCCATTTTTGAGGGGAGGTTTTTCCCATGAGGTTTTCCTCCTTACCTCGATTACATGGATCAATAAAAATTTTGTTGTAAAAGGTGACTTGTGCCTTACTTGCCAAGGCCTTAATAAATATTTTTGATTAAAATGTACTAAGTCTATATTAAGGGGGGGGGGGTGTTGGAATAGTAATACATCCTTATTACATAGTTTTTACCTTAGGCTAACTTTATTTGCCTTCATGCAATGATATCCTATGGTTTAAGACTTAGGAGAGTTGATTCAACATTATAACTGGTTATTTTGGCATGTTCACACCTACAACAGTGCCCTAATTGGTCAACCCAGCACATGTGCACCTCATTTAATGTCTTGGTGTGCCACCTCCTTGATTTGTGGGGCCCTTGTTTGACTAAGTGCACTAGGGGGTGAATCTGGCCTGTTTTAGCTCTCCCAGGAGCATTTATTGCCAGCTAGAGCACCCCACTCACCTCTATCTTCTCACCCATGCTTTCCTAGGACCCATTAATGACCCAACACACTTCACATGAGGTTTCGTGACTGTTTGGGCTTAGTTGGAGCTCCTTTGGTCCACCTAGGGGGGTTGGGGGTCAATTTTCACCATGACACTTGTACTTTCCCAATTGGATGCCAGAGCCACTCAAATTTACTCCAATGTATTATAAATGTGTAACATAACATCTAAATGATGTATGATTATAATATTATCAGAAATTAGCACCATTCATATGTGTTATTCCATGTATTTTCTATCTCTTTGATTGTTTCTCCTGCATATTTTGTCAAACACTTCATGTGTGAAGTCTGTTCTAGCTCCTATATCTAATTAAGAAGTAAATTCTTACACTTCTCATTTCAACATATCTACAGGGAATGAAACTCCATGGTTGATCAACTATCCAAATAGGGGTTTCAGATGATTGTGAACTCCTCTTAGATATGGGTTATTAACAAGGAAACCCTTGAGTTGGACCCAGGACCTTTCAAGGCGCCTACTCGCCCTCATGGTAGGGTTGTAGTGGAATCGGAGTAGACTCATAATCTTTATTCAAAGAACTAGAGCATTATTTTATGTTTTTCTATGCTTTCTTGGGATAGACAGAAAGAAAACAACTTAGTGGTCTAATGATTAGACCTTTGAAAGAAGAAGTATTTTGTATGGATTTCCAAGCCCATGAACAATATGTTCTAAATTTCATCTAATAACATTAAGGAATGTGATATTTTTTTCAGGGAAAAAATTGTGCATAACTTTTAAACCAAGCATCAAGGCTTACATGTTTTTGTATATTGTGTATCAAATTTGTAGGCACTACTCAACATAATTATATCTTCATTGCCTTTTTTTAAGCTCTTCATTAGTTTGTGGACACTAAGCACCCATGTACTAGTAAGAATGCATGCAGTATCGTAAATGATAAATGAATTGTTAATGTCAAGCACAAAGTTATTATTTGGTAGTAAATATTGAGTTTTTCAATTTAAAATTGATGTGTATGTATACAACAAATTGTAGTTTTGCATACATAAAGTTTAAAGTAATTTATTTGGGTTTAGTTTTGGTAGTTGGAAAGAACGATTATTATCCTCTCCACTTTTAATATATTTATACAAACAATATGGTGGTCTTAATGAGTATATTGTTGTATTGGCCTTAAACTCTATGTTGACAAAACCTCAAGATTATGTAGAATTCAATTTACTTTGGTTTGCATCCTCAAAATGAGTGGAAATATGCAATGGTTTCCAATGAGATATCCATTTAATGGAAAAAATAAATATAAAGTAAAATAATAGGAGCACTTTGAGAAAGAGGTTAATGATATGTAGTAAAGCAACTATAAAGTAGAAGGTTGCATTGAACTCCAAAGAGAGGGTGAGTATAGAACATGGAATGAGATGGTGAGTGGATGTCAAGGCATCTTGCATGTGAGAAGAGTGCACATGATATGAATATCATATAGTTATTGGTACTATGAATCATGTTGCATTTAAAGGACCAAAATGGTGCTATAATCACCTCATTTTTACTAAATTGCATTTGGCACAAACTTTGCTCACCTTTAAGAGTTTGTGAAACATTGTTGCCTAGATTTCAAGGGTCATAATTGAAGTATTATTTTAGGATCGCAATGCTTTTAGGTTCATAAATGGTTTTTTTTTCCAAAGGAAAAAAAGCGTAATTTTATTCATCTTTCGAGATCAAAATTACATTCAAAATATTCACTGAAGCGTGAATCCAAGCAACCAAAAACTGGTTCATATGAAGGGCCTGTAAGGTCTACTTTAGCATAAACAAATAGTGCATTTACATATGCTGTACCAATAAGTAATACTTCGTTGTCTCTTTCCAACAGTTCATGTAATCTGGTATAAAATATACATACACAGTTTATTTAGTGCCGCTGTCTCTTTCCAACAGTTCATGTAATCTGGTATAAAATTTACATACACAGTTTATTTAGTGCCGAAGCGCAGCAATAATCTGGAAGTGTATGATAGTGGACATAAAGTATGTGAGAGGTGATCGTAGCAATCCTCTCGTGATCATTCCAATGCCATCTAATATCAATTAAAAACAAAATGTGATGTGCCCGTTAACCATCTGCATAATAGAGCTCTAAAACCTGTCGACCATCATGTAGACATCAAGGTTGTTCAATAAACGGCCTGTGGTAATAAGCCTGTTGTCTTCCATTTGTGAATTCTTTCACCACCCATGTTCCTTCTGCCAACCGGAGCCCTTCCTTGGAAGCTTTGTCCGCTTCCGTGTTGTTTTCCCTGTATACATGCCTGCATGTATAGGAGTTAAAACATAAAAGGAGCTGCCTGATAGAAAAGAGAATATGAACAAGCCGCAACTGCCTACATTCCTGGGTATGATTTATCCAATTTATAACATTCATTGAATCACCCAGAAAGTTTAAATCGGTACATCCTTTTTCTAATGCAAACATCAAGAGCAATTTGAGACTCATTAACTCAGCTGAATTATTAGTGCCCCCCCTGAGGCCCATAGATAAAGAGAAGTAGTGTGACTCAGATATAAACAGGATTGCTCCTCCTCCACATAGATTGTTTTGTGAAGCCCCGTCAAAAAAATCCCAAGGAGAAGTTCTGTCTATCTCCACTTCTAAAAATCTTCGCTCTCTAGCAGCCCTTATATGCTCCGGGAAAGAGTTATAAAAACCCACAGACAGTGCCCCTGTGATAGCCGGAGTACTAGGAGAATCCTTGAAAATGGCTTTATTACGAGCCATCCAAATCCCCCATATAACCAGCAGTGGTAGCATTTTTAAATTTTTTTGTGGTGACCTGCGCCACCAAGAGTCCCATGCTGCACCAATCGAGTCCCCTTCCCACTGGCATGGAAAACCTGTCAAGGTGAAAACCACCCTCCAGACTTCGATTGTGAAGCAACAAGTAGCAAATAAATGATAGTTTGTTTCTAATGCCCTTTTGCACAATACGCACCAGCCAGGCCCTTGAAAAGTCCTCTTCTGGAGCACGTCCCAGGTTGGAGCTTTGTTGTTTAAAACGCACCACATAAAAAGCTTTGTTTTAGCAGGGCATTTCAGTTTCCACAAGGGACTCCACCACCATGCCACATCTCTCAGGTCAACCCCAGCACTCAGTAGTAAATACCCAGCTCTTGGTGTATAATAACCCTCAGGAGCAGCTTCCCAAACCAGCGTGTCTTCTTGATCTGAGAGAATAATATGAGCCCTAATCAATTCCCTTAAGTAGATCTCAACAAAAGCAGTCTCCCTGGCCCCTAAACCAAGAGAGTTCGCCCTTCTCCAAGATTGAGCCCATGGTGCATCTGGCCTTGGATCAGCAAAGTGGTTCAGGGTAGAGATCCCTCGGTGACTTAATTCCTCAATGATATCATCAGGGAGAAGATGATGGTTGGTGCTGCCCAGCCAAGGATCCTTTCCAATCAATACACTTTCCCCATTTCCTACATCCCAAGCGAGATTATCCTCAATCAGATGAAATGACTTTACAATCGCCTTCCAAATCACAGAGCCGCCTAGATGAGTTTTTCTGGGATTCCTTATCCATTCTAAGAGACTGACATTAGGCAAATATTTCTGCTTTATCACCCTTGACCACAAACTATTGGACTTCAAAAGCCTCCAACCTCCCTTAGCAGCTAATGCTTTTGAAAATAAAAAGATGTCCTTTAGACCCCAACCTCCTAGTCCTTTTGGAACTGCAATTCTTTTCCAGTTAACCCAAGGGGTAGTCTGATCTTCCCTTTTTCCACTCCACAAAAATCTGAAACATATTCTCCTTATTCTTTCAAGAATCCCTTTCAGTATCCAGGAAAGAGACATCCAATACACCGGAATTGCCTCCAGCACAGTTTTAACGAGTACTAATCTTCTAGCTCGAGAGAGCCACTTGTGACTCCAAACCGATAATCATTTTTCAACCTTCCCAACCAACTAGTACCAATCCTGTTTCTGATACAAGTTTGCCTTCAGAGAGAATCCGAGGTATTTTAGCCCATCATCCAAACCAGCCGAGTTAAAAGGAAAGATCCATGATAGTTTTGCCTCCTCTTCCGGTCTGAGCAAATGAGTAGTTAGAGAAGATTTGGCAAAGTTGATTTCCATGCCAGTAGCCTTTGCAAATAGTTCCAGAATACCCTGCAGAGCACGAGTATCACCTCTAGTACCGGAGCAAAAAATGAGTACGTCATCTACAAAAAGTAGATGTGTAATAACTAGATTTGGAGCTAGTTGAATTACGGAGAAATGCCCAGCAGCTCTGGCTGTTCTAATCGCCCTGCTTAAACCTTCAGCCACCAGAAGGAAGAGGATTGGAGACAAGGGACAGCCTTGTCTAAGTCCTCTCTCAGCATGAAAAAAGGGGGTAGCCGCCCCATTGATCAATACAGAAAAAAAAACAGTTGTTATACAGGACATAATCCATCTAATAAAATTGATACCGAAGCCAAGGTGGGTTAGAAGTAACCTCAAATATAACCAGCTAACTCTGTCATACGCCTTAGAGAGATCGATTTTGAGGATGGCCCCCTTCAGTCTCCTAGTCTTTAAACTGTGAAGACCCTCCTGCGCTACCCCTATAGCCTCGTGGATCTGTCTCCCTTCCAAAAACCCAAATTGTTCGTCTGAGATTTGTGCTGAAAGGATAACTTTCAGTCTTTTAGCGATTACTTCGGAAATAATCTTATAGATGCAGTTGCACAATGAAATTGGCCTGAACTCGTTGAGAGAGGAAGCATTATCAGACTTTGGAATTAGCGCTATAAAAGTGGAGTTAAAACTAGCCGGGATCCAGCCAGACGACCTTGAATCTTCAATCACCTTCAAAAGATCCCTCCCCAAGATGTCAAAGAGGTCCAGAAAAAAGTCCATTGACCAACCATCAGGCCCTGGGATTTTATCTTTCTGGAAACTGCCCAAAACCTCTTTGAGTTCATCTTCCGATACTTCCTTCATAAGGTCCCCATTGTCTTCCTCAGCCACAAAATGAGGGAACATCTGAGCCAATCGAATTACCTCCTCAATTGTAGCATGAGGGGGGGATTTGAACAACTGTTGAAAGTGATTTACCCCACAGGTGGCCTTATCTTCAAAAGTAACGTGTGTATTACCCTCCTCATCCTGAAGACTCCAAATGGTATTTGCCACCCTCCTTCCTCTGGCATATGCATGAAAAAATTTGGTGTTATCGTCCCCACATTCTAGCCAGAGTGCCCTACTTTTGAGTCTCCAAGTTTCTTCTTTTTCCAATAGCAGAGTAGTTCGTCTCCCCTCCAGCCTTGACAAAGCCTCCTTAGACTCCTGCGTAGCAAAACCCCCTCCATTCCCTTCGTAAATCCTCAAAAGTTCTGCTTCTAAAAACTTCAGGTCAGCATCATCTCTCCGTTTCTTTTCGACTGCCCATTCTTTGATTTTTACTTTAATAAGTTTAATATTGTCTGCAAACAGTATGGCTGTCGATCTGTCATCACCCTCTGCGATTGAATTCCAATAAGTGTGGAAGAGATTTTTGAAAGTCTCATCCTGAAGCCACAGTTTGTTGAATTTTAAAGGGCTCGGAGGGTTAATAGGCCCCTTCTTGATCTCAAAAAAAATTGGAAAATGGTCGGAGAGACCCCCACTGCCCACCCATTGACGAACTGAAAAAAATCTGTCCACCAACGATTCTGCTACTAAAAACCGATCAATTCTTTTCGCTACCCTGGCTTCTCCACTGCGGTTGTTTCTCCAGGTCGGCTTAATTTTAACAGGCTCAATGTCCAAAAGACCTTTCTCCACCAATTTCTGTACAAAATATCCTGCTAAGGAGTCCACCTGGGCATGTGGTCCCCAAACCTCATTATGCCCCAAAGAGAAGTTAAAATCTCCACCCAAAACCACCGAGTCACCACTCACCAGTGGATTATGAAGTAGAGAGTCCCAAAATGGAACTTTGTTGATATAAGGCCCATATACATTAACCACTGAAAGAGACATCCCCAACTCTTCCGAAAAAATCTCAACACCCAACACCCCCTCTGAGCCCCAAGCATTATTCAGCTTAACACGTCTGTTATTCCATCCCACCGCCAAGCCCCCATAACGTCCTCTGACATCTAGAGAAACAAAGGACCACCCAGGTATCCAGCTTTCCAACTTTTCCTGAATCACTTCACCTACTCCTAAGGTCTCTTGTAGCAAGATCACATCAGGGTGTTCAAGAGTAAGCACCCTGATGAAGGCTGATTTCTTACCAGGCCCAACCAGCCCTCGACAGTTGAAAGACAGGATCTTCATCAGCGAACTTTCTTCTTGGCCGACTCTGCTCTAAGGGCCTTTTCGATTGAAAGTTGTTTTCCACCTAACAGATCCTCCTTGGCTCTGGACTGAGCTTTAGAAAGATTGGTCTTTCTCCCCCGACCCCTTCTCACAAGCGAAGTAGACTTGCCCAGCCCATAGGATTGTTTTTGGCAAGATCTGAGGAAGTAGCCCGATTCCGAAGAATCTGTAGGTGAGGGACTGGACTCTTCAAGGGGAAAAATAGGTTCTGGAATCATAACAACAGCAGAGGAATTAATCAAAGTAGGGAGGGGAACAATAGGCAGGACAGTTGATTCAGCAGGAGACGAACCCAGGCCAAGGTCCTGAGAGTTAAGGAGTAAAGGGAGCGGCACGGGGGGGCAAGACTGTCCCGAAAGGGAAAGTTTCCTCAGCCCATCGATCTAGTCAAACCCAAGGAAAGAAACATTATTCAGGAATAAATTAACATTTGATAGAATAGGGAAAGAGGGAGTTCCCGGACCAGAAGGATCCCCTAAAACTGTACCAAGAGCCGAGTCTGTATCCTGAGCAGGCATAGCATTTAAACCTTCAACCATTAATGGTTCTGAAATGAGCAATTCCTCCACAAATGGATCGCTGCCCACCTCATCCGCAGTAGTATGAGCCGAACCTGAGGAGCCCGCACCCTTCTCGTGATTACCTTTGAACCCAATCTCGGAAGCTTTCCTTCGATTGCTGTTCTGAGGACGAGCCGGCAATTTGCAAGCCGAAACCGAATGCCCATAGGCATGGCAGCGTCTACAACGAAAGGGAACATTTTCATAGTCAAGTAATTGAGGGATAATCTCCGGTCCCCAAACCAGATTGATAGATTCTGCTAAGCCCTCCCTAAGATTGATATTAACCAGGATTCTAGCCACCTTCTTCTCCCTTGACTCTGAAAAAGAGAGGTCTGCCTCCAGAAAAGTGCCTAGCATATCACCTATCCTCTTGAAGTGATACAAATCCCAGAAATGCAATGGAAGAGCTGGCAGTCTAACCCAAACAGGAACGACGTCGACCCTCTCTCTGCTTGCATCAAATAGGGGGCTCCATGGTTTCAAAAGCACAGTAGAGTGGTCAATATGCCAGCATTTGCTCTGTATCCAGCTAAGATCCCCCTCCTTCTCCAAATTGACCGCAAACCATCCTCTGTTCAACATATCTACCATAGGAGCATAGCCCAACTGTGTGCCCCAGTCCTGAACAATTTTTTTGGAAAAAATTCTGCCCATAACCCTCCCAACTAGGGTACATTTCGCCATTTTCAGAACACTCTCCCGGGCTAGGTCTTCACCGACCACGTAATTCCGCAGCTTCTTGGTTTTAATCCAGTTCTTACTCCGTCTTTTTGGTGTGCCATTCGCTCCTACTTGTCTTCCGGCTAAATCATCCACTGCTCCATGACAACCACCAAGGAAGTCCCTGCGGGGTGACCCAAATCCACGCTGTTCAACTTCGCCCAGGGACACCTTCTGCTCATCCGCCGAGGAACCTCCATAATGTCCCTTGCCTTGCAAAACCTGACCATTCTTCCCTTCTTTGAGCACCAGGACATGATCTTCCACAGCCCCAGATCCTCCTCCTTGATAGAAAGCCGGAAAACCTAAATTTCGAAGTAGTGAAGACCCATCTTCCGGCCACCACGAGAGCTCCGATAAAACTTCTGGCTGTTGAATAAAGACCTCCCCAAGTAACTCAGTCGAAACAGGAGCCAACAGCGAATTTTCAAATAAGACAGATGGGGAAAAACCCTCGTCCAACCCTAATGGCTCTGACCTGGCCGGGCCCCATACCTCCTGACCCACTCTGGGAAAATCCACCCTCTGCTCTATCAGACCTCCACCTGGCGTCGCCCAAATGTCAGTGCTATCCATCCTGTCGCTCGAGTAATCAACCATCTCCAGATCCTCCACCTCAGCCAGAAGGGAAACCGTCACTGTCATAAACCCACAACCTTAAGCCTTGTAGACCCCAACGTTCAGCCTCCAGCTCAGATCTGACTCTCCTTATCACACCACTTCACCACACCGCCACAGCACAAGAACGTCAAGGGTTATCAAGATGTCCAACCCCTGGTCCAAGTAGGCCTGGACCAGCCACGCCTTCCCTCGCCCGCCTACACCATCGCTCTCACCTGCATGCAAACCCTCACGCAGCCTCTCGAAAGTAGAAAAGTCAGCTCAACATGGAGTTCATTAGGTTCATAAATGGTTATCAATGAAATGAATCAATAATGAAGATACAATCCTATTTACTTTTACAAAAATATAAAATATCTAATTAGATGATTAGCACATATATAATTAGTTGCATGGTTGATCAATCGGACAGCATGGTGTAATAGTGGGAAAATTAACTATATCACGATCAATTTATCCAAGTAAGTTATGTGATGTTTTCTCCAAATCCCACAATCCCATTTTTTTCCTTAAATCCCACTATTAATTCTTGTGATAATCATATAGATTGCAATCTACTCTAAGTAAGTCCTAAACCTCAATCTTAGGTTTGCCCTGAATCCCACATTCAATTTTTTTAGCCATATGAAATTAAGAAAAGAGAAGAAAAAAAAGTTTGATTTAATGGAACTTCACATGAGAAAACCAATCCACGAGAAAACTTGAAACCTCACTTCATTGAAAGCTCGATTCTCACTCTAATATTAGTTTGACCTCACACCAACCTATCTCAACTCTATGATAATAATTTCCTTTCTTGGATCAATTCTCCACTAATCTTAGTTGTGTGATATCACACCATTGTTTGCACACCAATAACAACTTCACGCAACAATGTGGCCATATGATTCAATTTCACACAACGATATGGTTCTTCACACACAAATGTTGACCTCATGACCTCGCTTTCTCATGCCCTTCTCTTTTGTTGGTGGATGATCTCTCTCTCTTTGTGGATGACCCCTCTCTCTCTTCGTCGTTTATGGAATAGGTGTGGTTTTGAAAAGGTTATAAAATAAAATGAAATTGAGAGAGGGATTTTGAAGAAGGATTCAAAGTTTTTCAAATGTAAAACTATGTTTTTTCGACTCTATTTCCCATATATACATGTTTTCAACCTTATTCCCATCCATGTCTTCAACCACAATCTCAAAAGAGGGTTTAACCTACAAAAAAAAATGGTTATTCGAAAAATATCCTCAAAAATATGGTTAAATTAAAAAAGAACCATATTATTAAAAAATAATAAATTATAACTTATAAGGTGATAAGATTTTAAGTTATAGGGTTACACAGTTATATGTATGGGAGATAGCCCAAACTTCCTTGGAGAAATGTTAGTAGATAAAAATGTGCCCAAAAGATTCTTCATGTTTCCCACAAAGTGGGAACTTGCTAAGGCTCATCCATCATCTCGTTATTAGTAGATACCTAGTAGGTATAGATCCATTTATAGTGAGCCAAGCTTATGGGATGGTCTTTGGAGGGGCCTCTAATTTCCATATATCTTTCCACCACTAAGGGTCTTCTCAAAATTACTACCCAGAAATTGTGATTGATATCCCAACTTGACACTATGTTTCCCATTCTTTGAATTTTCTTCTCACAGAAGCTCATCGTAGTCCTCTCTCAATTTGATTCCTACTTGGATTAGAGATCAGTTGATGAATTGTGTCCATTGAATTCCCTTTACCCTTCAACTTCATATCCTACATTGATACACATCTATTGGATAAACTTAATGTTTCTTGTCTAAGAAAGATCATGTTTTTATTTCTCAGGGAATCCATGTGCTAAATGGGAATCATGTAATTTGGGTTTTGACTAGCCAAATGATTTATTCCTAGTCATATCCTCGAACCATTCCCCACCTTCTAGAATATATGATTTATTAATATTTGACCATATTGCACAATGGACTTCCAAAATTTTGACCCCCTTATGTTTTTTTATTGGGTTTCTAAGCGATTCCTCCAAATACGTTGGTGCGGTGTATTTATGGAGCAAAATTTTTCGTCATATACCCTTTATGTTGATAATCTTCTGAGCTCCCTTGGTTGCTAGTGCCTGGCCAAAGGTATTGATATGTTTTATTCCCCATCCCGTAATATTGTTCAGCCAAGCTAAAGACTCCCAAGTAACCAATGTCATACCTCTTGAGTGTATAGTTCCCTTCCATAAGTACCTTATGATGATTTGTTTGATTTGATTTAAATTGTGGGTTGGAATGGCAGTTAGCGCCATCCAATATATTGGTAAAACCTAGAGAATACTCTTGATCAAGGTCATTTTGCATGCCTATGATATCCAATGATGAGTCCAATGATTAATCATTGCCTTGATTTGATTCACCATCCATGACCAATCTCAAATTCCATAATTGTTTGGCTTTAGTTGAAAGCCCAAATATGATAGCTTCGAGTCAAAATATTGGATAACATATGGTAGGAACTTTATTATCATCTCCCTTTGGAATTTGGGGACATGTTTGACATAGTTTAAATGTTTTGCTTCACTAATCCCATTCCTCAAGGATTGATGAATAACTCCAAAATTCTCGCAAGAGTTATCCTTCCAATGTAGAGCCATTTTCAAATAGGAGGATATGTTCACAAACATTATGTGAGTGAGATGGATTGAATTATAAATTTTAATTCCTTTAATACTTCCAACCAGAAATCCAATCTTTAACAATCTACTTAGGCCCTATGTTACTATTAGAAATAAGAGGAGTGAGAGTGGGAACCCCTAACAGAGTTCTTGGGAGATATAGGAAAAAAATTGATTTCACTTTTCTAAAGAAAGAAAGCATGTTATAAAGTGGGACTTAAACTTTGGTGGAGGAGGATAACAACTTTCATGTTAATTGTCCCTAGGGTGTCGACTAGTTGGCGATATGATGCATTGTGATTTCGCAGGTTCAAACCTCAACTAGCCCTTTGTGTTGTGTGTGGGGCAGCATTGGTACACATAAGGGGGTATAGTGGCAGTGGACAAGAATCGACCCCGTGTCATACAAGTATGAGCCTAGCCCCAATTGTTGATTCCCCTATTTACCCAAAAAAAAACTTTCATCTTAACCACTTAAGTTACATCCAATTAAACAAAATAATATTATATATGTGTGTGTGTGTGTGCATATATATGCATATATATATGTATATACATATATATTACATATATATATGCATCTACATACACACAGACACATATATATACATATATATATATATATATATATATATATA
>LPNX010023027.1:180258-195475 GCA_001517045.1 Pseudotsuga menziesii
ATTAATAATAATAAGAACTCAATTCTATTATTAATACTTTCCCTAGTGTTCATTTGCAAACTTCATCCATTTTAATTTTGTTATTAATGCTTTGCTTAGTGTTTATTTGCAAGCTCTATATAAAAGTATATTGAATTGAATAAAGAATAATATTTTTTTCATAAAAGAATAAAGAATAATATTATTATGTCCTCTCATACGAATAATAATACTTTGCTTCGTGTCCATTTGCAAACCCATCAATTTTGTAAGTTTATTGAATTGAATAACGAATAATATTATTATGTCGAAACAAAAAGTAATATATTTTACTGAAGTAAAGCAAATGTCAAGAATGGGATTCGAACCCATGCCCTTTCGGACCAGTACCTGAAACTGGCGCCTTAGACCAACTCGGCCATCTTGACAGATCCAGAAGGGTTTTTTGATAACGGACATTATAGACAATAATTATTAAATACTTTGTTCCCTCTCCATTTCAGTACAATCTCTCCTTGCACATCTCAATTACAATTTCATGGATCGAGTTTAAACGCTGTAAACCTTCATCATTGCAACTAGATCGAAAGGCTGTAAATATTGTAAAAAAAACTTAGTTCGGTGCTTCGCAACCTATTCTAATTCATTCGTATTCTACAGCTACGAATCTTAATGAAGTTCTACGATCCGCTGGCTTGTTTCAATTCAAGTTTGTGGATAGCCCTACCAAGCGGGTTTTCCCAGGTGCCCTGTACAGACTCTCTCTGCAGGTAAAAATAATTAAAATAATTCTGGCATGCAATTGCATTCTATAACCATGCCATGTGGATTTTGGAATAATTTTGCTAGTCTGTTTGTATGTTGTCAAATTCAGAGTTTATTTACGTTTTTGCTAATTGAAAAAAAAATCCATGCTCTTAGCAAAATGTGAAGAGAATTACAGAGTATTTTGACTAAATGTGTATTTTAGCTGTCTGAATTTAAATAGATTTACAGACTTGATATTATGATTCTTCTTATTTGTTTTTAAATGCTGGTCCATGCATGGCTTTGTTATGATTTAAAATAGGTCAGATGATCAATATCCAAGGGCCTTTTTCCTTTCTAATAGTGGATTCAAAGCGTATGAAAACCTGGATTGAATTAGTGAAACATGTGGGAAACAGGCTTGATCGGGCCTTGAAAAAATCTAGGCTACAACAAAGCCTTGCAATCTTTACTGTTTGTAAGAATACATCTACATCAAAAGGAAAAACTCTCCATGGCCATAGAGTGAAGCAATGATAGTCTTGGTTGTCAAGGTTTGCTGGTTTGAAGCAATATTGGTAAAAGTTTTCTTGGATTAAGTTAGTAACAAAGACCATAACCTTTTCAAGATTTTACGGCTCTGAGCACTGAAAAATATGTTAGGTGAACAACTAAAGGTGTGTCTTCTGATTATTGAGGATTGAGTTTGTCATGCTCAGAATTGAGAATTGGAAAACCATAACTAGTAACAGGTTTGTTGGATATAATATCAATTATAGTAGCTTTGTAAATTGATTTATATAGTTATATTCATTCAATCCCGTAATGTGTTTCTTAATAAGCTGCTTTTTGATGTTCTCATATTTTTTTATTTGTTAAATTGTAAGACTCTGTACATATTCTGCCTTCTTGGGAGCTTTCTTTCTCCCTGGTTATGTAAATTGGTTGGTTGACAATTGTCAAATCAGTCTGGTATTCCTTCTTTTTTAATAAAAATACAAAAATACTACTCGTTTTGGTTAAAAAAAAAATTGATTCATATAGTTAAACATATATAAACATAAAGAAATGGCACACAACACATAAATTGCCTTGGAAACCCCTCTCATGGGGGAAAACCAACAAACCAATGAGCTTTTAAATCACACATCTATTAATAAAAAACACTCAAAAATAGGTTTTTACAACCGTGATTTGCTAGACCGCGAATCACACTTCATTACATCATGCCATGATACACTATGTGGCCATTGCATCTTATTTATAGATGCAATACAACCAACTTCTCATTAACGTCAATCCACAACTTCATAACCACTTTCAGTTATTTTGTTATAGTCTAGTTAATTGGGTCAACTTTGGTTGATTTCCCATTGAGCTTTGGCTGTTCCATCGACTTCCTTTTGAACAATCATTTGAATTTGACCAAACAACTATTATGGTTGGTCAGTCAACTAAACTTCTACTGTTTGTCGACTCCAACTCTAGTAAACCAATACCAACTAGCTATCGACTTTGCAAGTTGATTTACATGCAAAGAATATAACATTCCCAATATTCTCCCACCTGTATTCTTTGCATAAATAGGAGATTTCAAACTTCAATTCATTTAAGCAAGGATAACAAGCCTGTTGTTTCCCTACACCAATAAAACTTCTTTGTGCTTACTGACTTGGTCAATGAGTTTGCACCATTCTTCACCATGTCTACCTTTTCCAGTAACACCTTCTAGTTCTCCACCATCTCTCTCACAAAATGGTATTTAACATTAATGTGCTTTGTCTTTAAATGATATGCTAGATTCTTTGCCAGGCATATTGCACTTTGACAGTCACAATCCAACCTAACAACATGTTAACCGAAGCCAACATTTGAACACAATCTCTAAACTAAATAACCTCCTTACATGCATGAGTAGCTGCCATGTATTTAACATCAGTAGTTGACAATGCAATGGCCATTTGTCTCCTAATCATCCAATTGATTGCTCTGTTGAATAGATTGAACACATATATGTTGGTCAATCATCTATGGTTGATATCTCGAGCGCAGTCGAAATTGATAAATCCATGTACATTGATTTTATCATTGTCCTTGATCTCTTCTCCACAACAGGTTGCATAATGCATCGTGCCACACATATACATGAATAGTCTCTTGATTGCAGTCTAATGCTCTTTTCTAGGCATTGACTTGTACCTGCTCAATACTCCCACTACATGGGAAATACCGGGTCGTGTACATACCATAGCATACATGATACTACCTATAATACTAAAATAGGGCACACATAAGATGTCTCTATTTATTCTTGTGTCTTAATACATTGTTCAATAAATAACTTGACTCCCACATGAATAGGAACATTGATTGGTCTACTCTCCTACATGTTGAAACATTTTAGAACTGTCTTAACATATTTATTCTTACCTTCTTGATCTCTTGTGATTTCCATTCCAAGAATGAAATTTATTTCTTTAATATCCTTCATGTCAAACTTGGAGGATAACTACAATTTCACATCCTTGATCATATCCATGTTATTTCCTAGCAACAACATGTCGTTGGCATACAAAACTACATATATGAAATGACCACTTACTTTCTTCCCATAAACACAGTGATCATAATGACTTTTCACGAACCTCGTTTGATAGATATACATTTCAAACTTATGACACTACATCCTGGGTGATTGTTTTAGACCATAGAGAGACTTCTTGAGCTTGTAGACTAGCTCCTTTTCTCCTTCCACTGTAAAACCTGCATGCTATTTCACATAGATTTCTTCTTCAAGATCGCCATGAAGAAAGATTATATTTACATACATTTGTTCTATATCAAGATAAAATGTTGTATCAAAATACATATTACCCTTATGGAAGTTAACTTTGCAATAGGAGAGGAAATATCACCAAAGTAGACTCCTCAACTTGGGAATACCCTTTCACTACCATTTGAGCCTTGTACTTCTCGACTTGTCCTACTGCATTCAACTTTTTCTTGCACACCCACTTACTACTGATGGGTTTTCTTCCATTTGGTAACACAACTAGATCCCATGTTTTATTCATCTTCAATAACTCCATTTCCTCTTCCATGTCCTTTTTCCATAGTTTACTTTCTAACAAATCGATCAGGGATCATCTTCTATGGTAGATAACAGAGTAAAATTCAGGTGCGATATACATTTCTAGTTGTTTTCTTTCTCAAATATGCCTCTTGGCATATGGAGTCTGTTGTTCCACCTCTTCGTCAGATTCAACGATTCACCAGAATCCACAATTTCATCGTCCATTTCAAACTCTTGATGTTCTAATTCCTTTTCTCTTTTAACTTCTTCATCCCTAAAAGTGCCTCCGAATTCTCTAAAGATCACATCTCTACTATAAATATCCTTCCTTGTCATTGGGTTCCACAACTTATACTGTTTCATTCCATCCTTGTACTACTCAATGAAGATGCATTTCTATGACTTGTTTTAAAGCTTGTTTCTTTTCTCCTTTGGGACATGCACAAAGTAATCACACCCAAAAACTCTGAGATGTGCAAGAGAAGAATTTACCATCCCATCATGATATGGAGTCTTGTCAACCAAAGTCATCGACAATGAACTATTCACCATGTGGCATGTTTTGTCGGTTGCCTCTATCTAGAATTCTTATGTGATTCCTGCACCAATGAGCATGCTCCTCACTTTCTCCAACAACATTATGTTCATTCTTTCAACAACTTCTTTCTATCGAGGTGTGTATAGAGTTGTGTTTTTTCGACCTATACCATGTTGTCTACAGAACTGGTTAAATGTATTTCCATAGAATTCTCCTATGTTACAAATCCTCAACACCTTAATCTTTTTGTTTTCCGTAAGAACTTTGAACTCTTGAAACTTCTCAAAAACCTATGATTTCTTCCTCAAAAAATACAACCATATCATTATGGAGAAATCATCTATGAACGAAATTTTGTACTGAGATCCTCCTAGTGAAGGAACCGACACAGGTCAAACACATCACTTTGTATTAACTCCAGTACTTCCTTATCCTTAGTAACACCAAACAAGAATCTTACCTGACTCTGTTTTCCGTAATTACAATGTTCACATAAGTCAACTTCATCAGAATAGCCTGAGAGAAATTTGACCATACCTATGCATAGCATAAAGACCTTTCTCACCTATCTATCTATCTATCTATCTATCTATATATATATTCACATACATGGAACATCTATAATTCTAATTTTGAAATATCAAAAGAAAGAATAAGGAATATGTTTATGAGAATTACTCCCAAGAGTCTTAATGCCCTACACTTGGTTGGAGTTGTGTAATATCCCAATGTTTACTTCCTAAGATTACTTGATACATTTTTGAACAAGTTCATTATTTTGATTTTTATATTAAGTACATATACAACATTAGATATCATGGATAATGGTGGTGTGCATGTCAATATGATTTGTTTACTTTTAAATTATCTTCTACATGGTCAAATGAGCACAACCGAAGCTAAAGAGAAGTCATAGTTTTGCTAGGAAGGGAAAGCTAACTTAGGGAAACAAATCTAAAAAATATTTGTAATAATGTAAATTATAAAGTTAATTTGTCTCAAACACTAACTGCTGATGTGAGGTTTCTCACTCACTTTTAACCTAAAGAAAATAACTAAAATTAGAATACTTTCAATACCAAAGAAGATAGAAGTTGAGAAAGGACATAATTTTTCCCCAAGAAACAAAAACCTAAGAAAACAAAAATCCTACTATCAACCTTAACCAAAAAGAGAAATCAAATATCCCAAGAGAAGGAATAGAGGAGCCATCAAGTGGGTATTTGCAAGAGCAAATGATATAGTTTTAGTTCCAAAATCGACTTCAAAAGGAAAAACTCTCTATGGCCATAGAATGAAGCAATGATAGTGTTGGTTGTCAAGGTTTGCTTGTTTGGAACCTAAGTAATATTGGTAAAAGTTTTCTTGGATTGAGTTAGTAACAAAGGCCATAACTCTTTCAATATTTTACGGCTCTGAGCACTGAAAAATATGTTAGGTGAACAACTAAAGGCATGTCTTATGATTATTAAGGATTGAGTTTGTCATGTTCAGATTTGAGAATTGAAAAACCCTAACTGGTAAAATATCTGTTAGATATAATACTGTTTAGAGTATCTTTGTAAATTGATTCATACATTTAAACATAAATAAATGACACACAACACATCAATGCATTACACATAAATTACCCTGGAAACCCATCTCCTAGGGGAAAACCTACAAACCAATGAGCTTTTCACTCATCTATTATTAAAAAACACTAAAAAATGGGTTTTTACAACCGTGATTTGCCAGACCACAAATCACCCTTCATTACATCATGATTACATCATGCCATGATACATTATATAGCCATTGCATATTATTTATAGATGCAATGCAACCAACTGCTCATTAATGGAAATCCATAACTTCCTAACCACTTTCAATTATGATGTTATAGTCTAGTTGATTGGGTCAACTTTGGTTGATTTCCCATTTATCTTTGATTGTTCCATCGACTTCCTTTTGACCAATCGTTCACCTTTGACCAAACAACTATTATGGTTGGTTAATCAACCAAACTTCTACTGTTTGTTGCCTCCAACTCTAGTTGATTAGTACTGACAAGCTATCGACTTTGCCAACTAATTTACATGCAAAGAATACAACATTCCCAACATTCTTCCACTTGTTGTATTCTTTGCATAAATATGAGATTTCGAACTTCAATTCATTTAAGCAAGGGTAACGAGCCCATTGTTTCTGTACAGCAGGAAAAATTCTTTGTGCTTACTAACATGGTCAATGATTTTGCACCATTCTTCACCTTGTCTACCTTTTCTAGTAACACCTTCTAGTTCTCCACCACCTCTCTCACAAAATGGTATTGAACACCAATGTGCTCTGTCTTTGAATGATATGCTATATTCTTTGCTAGGAATATTGCACTTTGACAGTCACAATCCAACCTAACAACATGTTAACCAAAGCCAACATCTGAACACAATATCTAAAACTAAATAACCTCCTTACATGAACGAGTAGCTGCCATGTATTCAACATCAATAGTTGACAATGCAATGACCAATTGTCTCCTACTCATTCAATTGACTGCTCCGTTGAATAGCTTGAACACATATATGTTGGTTAATCATCTGTGGTCGATATCTTAAGCCCAGTCGAAATTGATAAATCTGTGTACATTGATTTTATTGTTTTCCTCAACCTCTCCTCTATAACAGGTTTCATAATGCATCATGCCACACATATACCTGAATACTCTTTTGACTACAACCCATTGCTCTTTTCTAGGCATCGACTTGTACCAGCTCAATACTCCCACTACATGGGAAATATTCGGTCATGTATAGACCATAGCATACATGATACGACCTATAGCACTATAATAGGGAGCACATAACATGTCTTTATTTATTCTTGTGTCTTAATACAATGTTCAACATATAACTTGACTCCCACAATAATAGGATCACTGACTAGTCTACTCTCCTACATGTTGAAATGTTTCAGAACTATCTTAACATATTTTCTTCTTCCCTTCTCCATCTCTTATGATTTCCATTCCAATAATGAAATTTATTGCTTTAGGCTCCTTCATGTCAAACTTGGAGGATAACTGCAGTTTCACTTCCTTTATCAGATCCATGTTATTTCCCATCAACAACATGTCGTTGACATACAAAACTACATATATGAAATGACCACCGAATTTCTTCCCATAAACATGGTGATCATCATGACTTCTCACAAACCCCAGTTGATGGATATACATGTCAAACTTATGATACCACATCCTGGGTGATTATTTTAGACCGTAGAGATACTTCTTGAGCTTGTATACTAGCTCCTTTTCTCCTTCCACTGTAAAACCTACATGTTGCTTCACATAGATTTCTTCTTCAAGATCACCATGAAGAAACGTTATCTTTACATCCATTTGTTCTATGTCAAGATAAAATGTTGTATCAAAATACATTATTACCCTTATGGAAGTTAACTTAGCAATAGGAGAGAAAATCACCAAAGTAGACTCCCTCGACTTGGGAATACCCTTCGCTACCAATCAAGCCCTGTACTTCTCGACGTGTTCTGTTGCATTCAACTTTTTATTGAATACCCACTTACTCCTGATGGGTTTCCTTCCATTTGGTAACACAATTAGATACCATGTTTTATTTAGATTCAAGGACTACATTTCCTCTTCCATGTCATTTTTCCATAGTTTACTCTCTAACAAGTTGATCACGTATTTTATCGATTTGGGATCATCTTCTACGATAGATATAAGAAAAAAAATGGTGGGATATACCTTTCTATTTGTTTTCTTTCTCAAATAGGCCTCCTGGAATCTGGTGTTTGTTGTTCCACCTCTTTGTCATATTCAATCGATTCACCTGAATCCACACTTTCATTGTTCATTTCAAACTCTTGATTTTCTAATTCCTTTTCTCTTTTAACCTCTTCATCCCTATAAGTTCCTTCGAATTCTACGAAGATCACATCTTTACTATAAATTTCCTTCCTTGTCATTGGGTTCCACAAATTATACCCTTTCATTCCATCCTTGTACGCAATGAATATGCATTTCTTTGACTTGTTGTCAAACTTGTTTATTTTCTCCTTTGGGACATGCAAAAAAGAATCACACCCAACAAATCTGAGATGTGTAAGAGAAGATTTTTTACGAGCCCATCCTAATATGGATTCTTGTCAACCAAAGTCATTGACGATGACATATTTACCATGTAACATGTTGTGTCGACTGCCTCTACCCAAAATTCTTATGTGACTCCTACACCACAGAGAATGCTCCTCACTTTCTCTGCCGACATTGTGTTCATTATTTCAACATCTTCCTTCTATGGAGGTGTGTATGTATTTTTGTTTTGTCGAACTATATCGTGTTGTCTACAGAAAGGGTTAAATGTATTTCCATAGAATTCTCCTATGTTACAAATTCTCAACACCTTAATCCTTTTGTTTTCCACAAGAACTTTGAACTCTTGAAACTTCTCAAAAACCTTTGATTTCTTCCTCGGAAAATACAACCATGTCATTATGGAGAAACAATATATGAACAAAATATAATACTGAGATCCTGCTAGTGAAGGAACTAACATATGTCCAAACACATCATTATGTATTAACTCCAGTATTTCCTCATCCCTAGTAGAACCAAATGAGAACCTTACTTGACTTTGTTTGCCATTATTACAGTGTTCATAGAAGTCAATTTCATCAGAATAATCTGAGAGACCTTTGACCATACAATTACTATGCATAGCACAGAAACCTTTCTCACCTATATGTCCCATCTGTTGATGCCACAACATGGTCAAGTCAACTAGACAAGAAGATATGTTGTCCGCCTCAAGATAGACCACATTATCACTTTCATTGGTGTGTGTTCTTCCCAATACCTTGTATAAGGTCCTATCCAAACTCCCCTCATCAGTACCATCGCTCTTCCCACCACCTTGCACATCTTTCTCAAATACAAACTACACACTTGCATTCCCCATCTGACTTACCACGATAAGGTTTTATGCCAAAGTGAGCATATGCAACATTCCTAGAAGTTTTCATATTCTTCCACTTTTCAACTCCAATCAAATGTTGCTTCATCTGACTATCCTAGTCGGTGAATCATCTCCCAATGGGACATCACCACCATTGAACTTTGTTGGAGCCTAAGGTATTGGTGGTTCATCACACCTCTAGATCTTATGGAGACAATTAGTCCTTAGGCAACAAATGACTAGTGCAACAGTCAACTAGATTCAATGGAGTGACTGAATAGTTGGTTGAATAGATGATTGAATGGTCATCACAACTACAACAACCGACTAAACTTTGGGACTTTGCAGACTTTGTGGAAACATTTAAGTCCAATGACCCCTAATTGTGGACCAGATATTCCTTACTTCCTGGAATTTGGTTAGATCTGGAAACTATAAATAGCAGACCCTTTGGGTTGTCTAATATGTTGATTGCAATTTCAGTTATATTCCATACTCATTATGCATTGTGATGTTCTGATCATAATGCTTGGTGCTTAAGTGCTTCAACAATGTCTTTAGACACCACCTCTTATCTTGGAATATTGTTCCCTTCTTTTCTTTTTGTTATGTTCAATTATTCAAGGTTAATAGGTTCCCCAACATGATATCATAGTTACTGGTTTTGACCTAGCCTTGTTATCCTCAAATCGTGTTGAATCAGATCTAGGGTTGATTAACTCCCAACAAAATAATCATCAATTAATATTTCTCCTTGAATCTTGATTAGAGCTGTTAGATCATACGGATGAATTCCAAGATAGAACCTGTTATTCTCAACAGACACAATTATGCAATTCGTGCTACATATATTGAGACCTTCTTGAAGAGTAAAGGAATATCATAGTTCATGAAGATCACTATTGTTGACCCGACAGATGTCGATACTAAGTTTTCCATCAATGTAAAGAAGGATGAAGTTATGGGTGTTATCGCAACCTACATCTTGAGGGAGATTCATTTTCATACAAGTGGGATCGATTGTCCTCATGCCATTTGGAACAAGATGAAGACCTTGTTCAACAAAATAAATAAAGGTGAAGTGATGTAGATAGAGAAAGAGTTGATCTCTCTGGAACCTCTTTCCTTTGATCAGATTGAGGATTGTATAGCTCGTATCAAGGAGATACAACTAAAATTGGATAGTGGACTATGGATGTACTCATCATATGGAAAATGATGCTTTTCTGTTCTCTTCCTTAGGTGGTGCCTCTGAAGAGAAGATTTATGTTGCCGATGATTATGCCCTCAATGTTGTTGGAAATGGAGATGTCGAATGTCAACATGATCACATATGCAATGTCTATAATGTACCATGTCTGAATTTTGTCACACCCCTAGGTTGAAACCCCCATAATTTTGTAAAAAACAATGAGTGCCTATATGGCAAAACTCGTGTTATATTTTTCCTTGTTAATATCAAAATTAAACTGGCAACGGATGAGCCAACACGCTGAATGAACAAGGACTCATGTATTCACTCAGGCCTGTAAAGGTGGGGTGGCATATAGCCTAAAAGCTAAGAATGACACTAATGAACCCTAACTTACCTTATAATTTTGTGTAAACCCATCCTTTTTCGTAATTATTCCCTTAAACATCTTTTCAAGTTAAAATGGATTAAGACAAAGATTAAGTGAACGATTAGTGAGTTAATGAATTTTGGACAAGTGTCATAAAGATTTAACAAGGGCATGCAAGGTTGGTGGATCCCTGGGGAAAATGGTGAACATAGAACATAGAGTGAGTAGAGATAACCTAGGGAGAGTAGGGGGGAAAGAGCAAAGGAAAACACGGAGAGAGAACACAGAGCAAAGAGATAGAGTTGAGCGCAACAAGCAGAAAACATGAAGGAGAAATCATAGTGCAACCTAGGGTTGTGGCAGAGTTAAGGACAATTTTGATTGAGAGTTGAATTCAGAATAGTTGGAATCGCTGGCTGACAGAGAAACGCGTCTAGTTCTAGAGAAAAGTTGCCAATTTTCCACTATTTTTGGTATTTGGGTTGGTTGAGATAACCTTTAAACCCAAGACATGTTGTTAACCTCTTTTGTTAATAAAATTCCCCCTTAGATTCGCGTCTAGTTGCACCAACAAAATGGAAAAGGTTTGAGAAATTCCTTTAATAAAGTTCTGAGCATGGGTATAGTGACATGTAGTCACTGTGGTGCTAGCTAGAATGATTCTAAGGGGAGGGAATGCAGAGTTGGCATGGATTTGGTGAAAAACTAGAGAATCCTATTTGTCAAGTGAAGAAATCCTAAGAGAAACCTGGTACTGGTGAGAGCATATGGATAATGCATGAGTCCTATATCAGGGGTGGTATCTGAGTGTTGAAATAATATAGGCCAAGAAGAGACCTACGGTTGGGTGTACCATGGAATCCGCAAATCCAGTTGCCAGCTAGTGTAAATAGATAAGTAAATGAACCTAAGGATGATTTAATGAGAATGAACATATTCATTTACGTCAATGTATGATGTGTTGAATGATTATAAATGAATGGACAAACAATTGTATGTGAAGTTGTTACTTACTTGTTTAATTTTAAAGTTGTGAATGAACACTAACTAAGTAAATTGTATCTCAAATGGACCTAGGTTGTCTTGCCAATATGTTTCAGAGGTTAATGTGTTCATTCATGTGTTTAATGTATGAATATGTTATGTTTTAATGGATGTTGGGTAGCCAATAGAGTCCATAAGCAGTAAACTGTTTTTGTATAATAAATTAAACCAAGTGAATCTATTTCCAATAATTAAGGAATTACAAGCTTGTATGGTTATGAATGTAATGTGTATAAGTTGCTTGTAGTATGCAATTGCTTTTAGTATTGGTGCTATGGGATAAAGGAAATCATCCTTAATTGTTCTATGAATCTTATAAATGAATGATATGATAACAATTTGATGGTATGCCTAGTATGGACATTGGAAGATAATCCAGTTAGTTCTATAGGATGAGTTTGCATCCCTAATATAAAAATGTGTTATGTTTCAATTCATTCCCGTTCACATAATTTATTTGAACGGTTATGAAACACTGCTTACAAGTTGTATGTTTGAGTAAGAATGATATCATGCATGATTCTGTTGGATAAAGGAGTAATCCTTGGTTATCTTGTCACTAGAATAACTTGTGCGGTTAATCTTCTTGTCTGTGGTCATTTGCAACTACAAGTTGTTGATATTGGGTTTTTGAATGCATAATTGATTCGAATCTTGGTGGTTGGGTTGATGGATTAAGGGATGATCTAGAGCTCATGGAAGAAATCCATAGAAATGTTCCAAGACAGAGGGATAATCTTTTGTAACTCCTTGATTTATTTGTTAAGTAAATCGTGGAGGAATTCTTGTTAAGTTGTTTATTTTTCTTGCCTTAGTTGTTTGTTGAAAAATGACTAAGCGTTTATTTAGAATATTGGAGTGATGGTGACCATCGATCATTGTTCTGATGCATTCATGACCGTTGATTATGGTGTTGCTGACTCCCGACTTTCGATGTGCCGATGTAAAAAATTCAGAGTTCAGGGTAGTTTTGTTATGTTTGTCAAGGTCATGTCGATTGTTCGAATTGCCAACTGTGCCGACATCGAAATGGGAAACTTGAAGGTGTTTTTGTGTTAAGTCTTCTTGGCCAGTCTGAATTACGACTATCGATATGTCGTCATCAAAAAATTGAAAGTCGGAGGCGTTATTTGTGATTTTGATTTGTGGTGTTGACTCCTGACTTTCAATGGGACGACATCAAAAATTGAAAGTTAGGACTGGATGTGTTATGTTTGTTTTGGGCACACTGACTCCTAATTTCTGACTCCATAAGTCGGAAAGGTCGAAATCACTTCATATAAGTTAGAGTTGCGTTGTTTGAATTAGGAAGTCTAGTTTAACCCGTCATGACTTAGTTTTAGGATTTTTAATTAGTTTTATTTGAATTTTAAGGTTATTTAATCTTTGCTTAAAGTAAATTGATTATTTTATAATCAAGATTATGTTGTTCAAAGAACAAATGACGTTCTCTTTATTTGTTTAATTGTTTTAATTATTCTATTTGTGGGCTTGGATAATGCATCGGGAATGCCATAAATCTTGGTTTCGAAGTCATGATAGAGATATAAGGGCGAGTTAGATACAAATTATGTATCAATGTAGTCGTGTAGCGCAAGGGTGTGTTACAACTTGGTATCAGAGATAAGGTTTCAACCCTTAGCCTCTCGGATATGTTTTCTTATTAAGAAGGATTGTGTTGTGTGATTTATTTAAAATTTATAATATAAGTGGATGAAGTATATATGCAATTAAAACTAAATTATGCATATGAATTTAGATGTGGACTAACAATGATAGATTGTTAGAACGTTATAGTTTGCCTAGGACTTGTAATTCCAGTTTCCAGAGTAGTGGGAAGAAAAAATTGCAAGATAGTCGAGAGCCCTAAAATATCACAATTCACTGAAGAAAGGAGACTATGTGATGACCAAAGGACAAAGTCCAATGGACATTGGTTTGAAATGGAACCCAAGGAAGTGTGTATACATTGAAATATTTTCAAGAGGAAAATTGAAGGATTCTTTAATATATGGAGCCACAAACTCAATTAAATCAGGAAATAATTTAGAACGTAGTGTAGCTAAGGAGTTAGGTGTAGCAGGTATCTTCCATGGAAAGAAGAGAAGGTGAAGAGTCCTTGAACAAAGGAATCACTGACAAGTATCATTACTCAACCGATAGGAATGTAAGTCGAAGGAGGGAGCGTTCCCCTTATCATTCAATGGGAATCCATCATGGAAATGTGAAATTTGAAATTCATCACAAGCATAGCCCTAAAAGACAACATAAAAGAAAAACCGGTGGAAATGACTTATAAGGTGAACTAAGAAAATTTAAGCTTCCTACCTTCGATGGAGAGAAGTACGGGGAAGTTACAGAGATGTGGCTTCAAGAGAAGAAGGATATGAAATTGCATGACTATTTAGACAATCGGGAAGCCATGATTTCCATTTTTAACCTTAAGGGAAAATCCTACAGTTGGTGGGAACAATTGAAGCAGGTAGAAGATATGGAAGAGAGGAAAATATCTTGGAAAAAGAGCAATAGGAAGCAAAGATAAATCATAAGTTTGAAGGTAGCTTAGGAGAAACAAAATAATTATGCAGATAAGGACAAAGTACACAAAGAGTTCCAAATTGGGGACAAGGTGTTTTTGAAAGTGAAAGGCAGGAAGAGTTCATTAAGGCTGGGTAGTTGCAAGAAGTTGGTATCTAGATTCTGTGGACTATTTGAAGTCCTGAATAGAATCATACCAGTGTCTTATGAGATTGTTATTCCATCTATGATCAAAATACATAATGTTTTTCATGTATCATTATTAAAGAAATATGTATATGATCTTAATCATATTCTTAATTGGTCTATGATACAGGTAGAACCCAAAGGAGAAATTATGATTTAACCCATCTACATATTGGAAAAAGGAACCCAGACACTCCATAATAGGGCCATTAGATAGGTAAAGGTCCAATGGACCCATTACAGTCTTGAAGAAGTGACCTAGGAGATGGAAGATGAGATGAGGGGAGAGTATACCCATCTATTTGAAGACTGATAAATTTATATAAAGTTTTGAAAATTCATTTTGAAATTTTAGACAATTTAAACATCGAGGACGATGTATAATTTAAGGGGGAGGGGAATGTAACACCCCTGGGTTGAAACCCCCATTAGTTTGTTAATGTAATTTTGTAAAAACAAGGAATGCCTATAAGGTAGAACTCATGTTATATTTTTCTTTGTTAATATAAAAACTAAACTAGCAATGGTTGAGCCAACATGCTTAATGAAAGGGGACTCATGTATTCACCTAGGTAGGCCAGGGGGG
>LPNX010023027.1:201359-287534 GCA_001517045.1 Pseudotsuga menziesii
ACGTCTGGAGGAAGAAGAATTTTGCTCAATTGAATCAGAAATATAGACAACTGCTAGATGAAAACTAGACCCATGTAGAGAAACTGAAATCAATTGATGAGAGAGCAAAGGTGCTTCAGAATTCGAACCATGTGAGGAACACCCAAGCAAATGATATATTGCAGCCTTGAACATCGAACCATGTGAGGTAAAATCAGCCCCAAGTGTTAGGAGCAAGTGTCCAGGGGAATGCAGAATGTCTCCATATTTACTAGTTCTGTGAGGAGATAAGCATGTGATCAAATAGATAGGTAGAGAAGCCCTGGAGCTGTGGAGAGAGAATGCTTGAGTTCCATAGTCTGATATAGCTTCATAAATAACCAATAATTCACAAATAAAATATCAACAAACTCATAAGAGGAAACTAACATCAAATCCCCAACAACAAGTTTGAAGGAGACTTGCAGTACTTGATTTGTCACACCAAAATTGATGAGATCAACTACAAGCATGACTGAAGGCTCTTGAAACTTAAAACTTGAACCAAATAATATCATATCATATCCAAATAAGATCATATCAGATCCAAATAAGTTCATTCCATATCTGAGAGTTTGGAATGATGTCAAATCCCCAGCAACAATTTTGAAGGAGATATACGATACTTGATTTTTCACACCAAAATTGATGAGAGCAACTACAAGCATTACTGAAAGCTATTGAAAATTAAAAACTGAACCAAGTAACATCAGATCATATGAGATCCAAATAGGTTCATATCAGATCCAAGAGTGTGCTCCACTGAGATGATAAATGCACAATTTTCTCCTTTTTCAACAAAATTATGAATATTGGTGCATGCAATCATGTAGGAATTTGCTGGAAGCTCAAGATCAAAGAGAGTGAATGGATCACTCCTCAAATCTGATATTCTTTCCAGAATATCAAAGAATATCCAAATATTTACAAAATATAATATCAACAAACTCATGAGAGAAAACTGACATCAAATCCCCAACATAAATTTTGAAAGAGATTTTTGGTACTTGATTCTTCACACCAAAATTGATGAGAATAGCTACAAGCATTACTGGAAGCTCTTGAAACTTAAAAATTGAACCAAATAATATCATATCATATCCAAATAAGATCATATCAGATCCAAATAGGTTCATATAAGATCCAAGAGTGTGCTCCACCGAGATGGTAGATGCACAATTTTCTCCTTCTTCAAAATTCTAAGTATTGGTGCATACAATCATGTAGGAATTTACTAGAATCTCTAGATCAATTAGAGTGAATGGATCACTCCTACAATATGATATTATTTCCAAAATATCCAAAGTATTACTTTTCTGCACACCAGCAACATTATTAGAGATAGAGAAATCAAATTCCTCTTTATTTTCTGAAACAATCACCGATAACTTTATGCACAAAATTCAAAATAGAAGAATCACTGGAGAATTTTTGTATAGAATGGAAGGGGATATTTTATTAAATAATAGATATTCAAATGTCTTCTTCTGGATTAGACATGTGAGAAAATGAGATATCATATATCTCATAAACTTCCGGATCAGCAGGAGAAGGAGTCACTCCAAGGAGACTTTCTTCAATTTGAATTGATTGTGTGGAAGATTCTGCTTCTTCTTCATGTTGAACAAATTCATCAGAGAGAGTAGAGGCCGATACTTTTGAATAAAGAAATCTTGTGGTGTGGGGTGTGCTCTCCAAATTGCTATAATGATCCTCATTGTGCTTGCCAAAGGCTCTATCCAATTCTGTCCAAAGATCCTTTGGGTATTCAACATAATCAATAAGGTAGCGCAAGCTTGGAGAAAAGGTCGTACATATTATTCTAAAATCTCTCTCACCGTTATTTAGTCAGTCATTCTCATCTTCATAAGACTCTTTACCAAGTCCAATAGACACCTCATAGAGACCTTGTCTCTTTAGAGATGCAATCATCTTCAATTTCCATTCTGAATATCTTGTGGATGGAGTAAGAAGAGGAACTGGAAATCTTGAATCCATATGAAGTTGAACCTGTAAAATATCACTGCAAAACCAAAAATAATTCACACTATGTCAGAATTAAGCCTTCCCTCTCGACATGTACACTTTTTTAGGGTCAGTCACGCCCGCACCACCACTTTGAATGAATTCAAAGGAAGCAAGGCACTCTTTGCGGGACTTCTGTGGAAACCCAGATGCTTCTGGTGTACAATGGAGAGTAGACAGACTTGAAGCTTGCCTGAGATGGCTTTGATACCATATAAGAATTATTGTGCCATTAGATCTTCAGGCAATGAGTGCAATCTGATTCTTAGTTATTATGCAGTGAAAATGAATGAATAATACACATTGAACAAAACAAATCTCACAGGAAATAAACAAGTATTGCTCAGATAATTACAATATAAACTTCATTACATCCCAACATTATACAATGGTAAGACATAAAGGAGAGTTCGAATAATGAGAGATGAATTTGAATCTACAAACTCAATTTGATTGCATGGGTAACTACAAGTGTCTAAATCACTATCGAAGTTCAATTGGCTAACTTCAGATGTCTAATCTAGTCTCTTAATCAATTACAATCAATCAAACTAGTCTAACTATAGTGTTCGGTGAGAAGTAGGTGAGAATTGGTGCCTTCCCACATGCAGCCTTGCATAATTGGTGCTAACTAAACTGGAGGAGATCTAACTGAAGCATAACTAAGCTTAACTAGTTACCAATTTCCAACAACTGAAGGAGGTTGTTGCCGACACTCCTAGTGGCTCCTAAATTGTAGGGATTGGTCTAGGAGGCGCCTAAACTAATGCATGCAAGTGCAGTAAGTTCCAGTTAGCCTCTATTGGTGTTCCCCACACTCTAGTGACTGGTACATGTGGCCCCATTTGGCAAAGTGGACCCAATGGTACTAGTGGAACCAATAATAACTAAATGACTCCTAAGTTAGGCAAATATAATCTAATAGATAGTTTGGACAAGGGAATAAATCCTAATAGTTTTGACACACCAACCCTAAAGCCTCCTCATTCCCTTGCGTTAACATCTTGGCTAGACCTTGACATTTGATTAATTTTGTGGGCCTAATCTCTAGATCATATTCTTGAATTTTAGAGAACCATTTACCCCTTATGCCCAAACAATCTTGTTGAGACAAGATATATTTCACGACTGCATGGGATACATAACCAATTATTTTTTAGTAGTCAATGTATGTTCTGAAACGTTTTATCGACTTTATCAAGGAATAATCCTGTCTTTTTATAGCTGTGAATACATCAAGGTGAAGCTTATTTCCAATCTCAACAAAATTGCAAAAACACATATATTTTTTTAATTATATTTCCACAAAAGTATCCGTGTTGGTAAAACGGATGGGCCATAGGCATACCATTTACAAATCAATTTTTGGTAAAAATTATCCATCATGAATATTTCCACATGCACATTGACAATTATATGATTATGCTACTATTCATGGTTCAACACTTCAAACTGTGATTCGTGTTCCATATGTCTTCTTTGGATGCACCTACTACATCTCCTTGCTTCACTTTCAATATGACGCTCTTTTATTGCATGCCAAGGTGCATTGCTAGTTTTTACATAGCTTAAAGAAAAAGCAAAGCTACATGTAAGTGCTTTTTTTGCCTTAAATACACCCTTGCTATATAACTATAAATGTAAGCTAAGGTATACTATCAACAGCATTACTTCACATATTTTCTCCTCCATAACATAATACCAAATTAGTTGTGAATAAATAAATATAGATAACATAGGAAGACTAAAAACATATATGTATCATTTTAAATAAAAGTGTGTCAATAGAAACCATTACAAAAGTTTAAATAATAAAGCGAGAGAAAACAATAAAATATAGAAACCTAACACATCTCAGAGAGAAATAATGGATACCTAGATTATCAAATTTTTTATACATTACAATTTGTTTTCTAAAAGTGATGTCCATAAAATATAAATATAAGGATCCATAATTGTCAAAGGAGAGGCCTAAGACAAATGGCACAAAAAACCTAAAAGAGCTTAGCGATAACTACAAGGTTATAACACTAATAAACACCATTCAACCAAAATGTTATTGCCAATGAAGCTTCAAACACTTGTGAAACTTTATAGGAGATTACCTAAATTCTTCGATACCAAAAGTTGTCAATAATCTTACAAAGAAATAGAAAATCTAGAGAGGTAATATGTAAAAAAGTTCTCTTTGAATGTATCACAACGAGAATACAATAAAGAACGCTACTAACAGGGGAGGCAGGTGCGGGTGAGATTCTTTTTTATCGTGGAGGAAAACCAGTAATTTCTTTCACTTGGGGGATTGGACGAAAAACCAATAATGAAGCCGAATGGCTTGCCCCTTTTCTTGGAATTGATCTAGTTCAAAAAGAAAACATTAACAGGGTCATTGTACTTGGAGACTCTAAACAAATAATTCAAAAAATGAGGAATGGTCGTATTGATGGGGCTATCAATTGTAGCCGTTTGCATAAACGAATCATCAAGATGAGCTCCAGCCTTCAGATCTCTTATTACCACATCCTAAGGAAGAACAACAATCTAGCTGACAAAATGGCCAATAAAGGGGTTAAGAATAAGTTAGGCATAGTCTCAATTAGAGACCAAGTCTATCAAAAGCATGTTCCATCATCTAATTCTAAAGGGGCCTCACTACCACCCCCCCTTCATCGCTCTCTCTGTTATCAAGAGAATGTATCCTCTGACGTGTCACGACCATCAAAGACGTACTTCCAGCTCCTAGGTTGCATTAAGTATGAGTCTCATCCTCCAAATAATTGACAGCCCAAGCCTTCCCTTCGCATGCATCGCATATTTCTTGGCCATGAAAAATCTCAGGCTCCCTCGAAATATGGAGAAGCTCCCTCCTTTCATCGTTCTCCCGAAAGAAGATTATATTTCTTGCTTTGCAGGATTACTTAGCTCTCAAACTGATAGTGAGGCGCATCATCAAGCAACGAAAGATGATTCTACTTCATCGTGGCTAGTGCAGGAACAGACCTTTCCTTCTCAGCTTCTTGATTCAAGTATATTTTCCTGTGGTTACTCTGAATTAACATAGTGGCCTTCGCTGGATATTCAGGAGATAGATAGCATGGCTTCTTCCAAGGATCTCCAGGAAATTAAGTCGACACTCTCAGACCTTCAAAGCGGAATGAAATGGGTCCTTAACATGGTGGGAACCAACATCAACAGCACCTGGGATGTTGCTAATGATGCTAAGTATATATCGAATCAATTGGACTGTCGTGCTTCAAGAATAGAAGACAACACCAGGGATTTGCATTAGTTAATCGAAAAAGTTGACTATCTTATGGAAGATGTTCAGAAATTAACCAAAATGGTGGAAGGCATCCATTGCCAAGAAACTCCAGGAGATCAACAGATGGAGGAGCCCTCGGTTGGCAAGGCAACCCTCGTCCATGAAGCTCAAAAGTGACAGGCCTTTCTCTCTCAGCATTGTCTTGCAATTTTGTGTTTTCTGGATATCTATTTAGGTTTATTATGTATTTTTGTTTACTGTTGAACAATCAATTTGTTAGACAATACCCCTACAGGGGAAACCTCAGTCTCAGGAAAAAAGTCAGAATATCTCTCTTTATAGTAGTTTGCTTATTTGCCTCTGTAAACTCTATTGCAGCAAAGTAATTTTTTGATTTCAGACTATGTAAGGATGGCTATGCTCATCTTTTTATATATATAAAAACCTTCTTTGGCTTCTGTTAAAAAAAAAGAATGCTACCAAAAATATAAGGAACAATGAAAGGGTGGACAATATTTATAAAAGTTGAGATGGTTGTCAGGAAGCTCGCTACACAAACTGGAGGTGACCCCATAGCTCACTCTTTAGGTCCTTCAAAGTTTCTTGTGGGATTTGTGTAACATACCTCAAATTTCAAACATAAAAAAAATTCTAAAACTATATATCTTCAGACATATTAATAAAAAATCCTAACTGTTACGAGAAATACAAATAAAAAGAAACCCTGGCCATAATTAATGGTCAAATTCATCCTTGCACATTCATTTTCAGGCTTAAGTGCCACTGTAACAGTAATTCCGTTATTTACAGATCCACTCTACAACCAAAATAGTCATTTCCACACTAAGTTGACTTTTCTACCTTCCGCCTTCCAGCGGAACTTAGAAATCAGAAAATCAACATATCTATACCTTCATTTGACCACTTTCTGCCTTCCACATTCCGCACAAGCTTTCTACACCATTGATCCTTGCAAATTCAACCCTGACCGTCGATCTTGATTTGATGCAGAGATTGGATCACAGAAACTCCAAGTCTTGTTAACTGAATCTTTATCATTTCTGCATTCTGCATTCTGCATCGACTTTTCTCCTTTCGCCTTTTCACCTTTCTGCCTTCCGTTGCGGACCTCGGAAGCCGAAAAATTCATGAAATGAATCATTTGGTCTTTCGGCTTTCCACCTTTCTTCCTTCCGTTGTGGACCTCGGAAGCCGAAAAATTCATGAAATGAATCGTTTGGTCTTTCAGCTTTCCACCTTCCAACTTCTGTCTTTCCGCCTTCCACTGTGGACCTCGGAAGTCGAAACTTCATAAAACTATCACTTGATCTTTTGACTTCCGCCTTTCCACCTTCCATTGTGGACCTCGAAAGTCGGAAACTTTATGAAACGATCACTTGGTCTTTCGACTTTCCGCCTTCTGACTTCCTCATTTCCGCCTTTCGCTACGAACGTCGAAAGTCAAAAAATTCATGAAACGATCACTTGGTCTTTTAGCTTTCTGCCTTCCGACTTTTTCCTTTCCGCCTTCCGCTGCGGACCTCAGAAGCCGGAAACTTCATGGGACAATCACTTGGTATTTCATCTTTTCACTTTCCGACTTTCTGCCTTCTGCTACAAACCTCGGAAGTCGAAAACTTAATGAAATGATCACTTGGTATTTCATCTTTCAGACTTCCACCTTTCTGCCTTTCACTGCAGACCTTGGAAGTTAGAAACTTCATGAAATTATCACTTGGTATTTCGGCTTTCCACCTTTCGAATTCCGCATTTCTACCTTCCGCTATGGACCTTGGAAGTCAAAATTTCATGAAACGATCACTTGGTCTTTCCTCTTTCCACCTTTCACTGCAGACCTTGGAAGTCAGAAACTTCATGAAACGATCACTTGGTCTTTTGACGTTCTGCCTTCCGACTTCCATCTTTCCGCCTTCTGCTGTGGACCTCGAAAATTGGAAAATTCGCAGAAGGAACACTTTGCCTTTCTACCTTCTGCATCGTTGATTTCTTGTGGCTTAAGTCCCGACCATTGACCTGATTCTTTACGGATTCCACAATGAATCTTTCGTAACCAAAATCAGCTATTGATCTCCTTTGCGGATAAAATCTTGACCATTGATTTATTTGATGTGGAAATTGGGCTTTGGAAACTTCAAGCTCCGTTAACTTAATTCTTGAATTTCCGCTTCTGCATTCTGCATCTGCCTTCTCGAAAATCAGAAACTTCTGTGAACCGTCGATCTAGATGTAGATTAGATCTGGAACGTTGATTTTCTAATCTTTTTGGATCAACGTTTAACTTTGCGGATTCAATGAGCTTCTGGTTTATTTAGGGGTTTAATTCATTGTGAGTTAATTAGATCTGGAAACTATCTTAGTGCTTGCAGTCGTGCCTTGATTTCACCATCTGAACAGGATTCGATAACATTTAACCAACTGCGCTAAGTTGCTTAAGAGATTTGTACAGTTTAATTACGGTTTTTCTCTATGTAAAACCATTTCAACGGCCATATTGAATAACTCATATCTAAACTATAAACAAGCATTATAGTTTCATTCAGCAACGTAAAATCATAATGCAGAATTAAGGAAGAATTACATAATCAATACATATTGGAAATACACAGTAGGAACATTGAATACCTTGCAAAAATAGAGGCTTCAATCCATTAGATGTGGATTCATAAATTCTAAATCATTCAAGCATAACAGCAGTGATCTAACTGAGAACATAACTAGATTCCATTTCGATATTTATTAGATCTAGGATATACAAAACATGGATAATGGTATTCCAGAAATGCATAAACAATACTGCCTGGAAATATAACTACAATTTAACATTTCACATATTGATCCTACTGCATTTAAAATTACTCATAAGAAACAGAGTAGGAACTTGGCATCAATGCTGGGAAAACACAAGTGGAGAAGTTGTTCCTCCCAACCAACTCTCAAAGCAGCCAAATTACTTGCTCTAGAACCCCCGAGCCTGTTCGCTAAGCCACAAGAGAAAAATATAATAATGCGCCATCTATTGCATTATACATATGTTAATCCCCACCCAATGCTAGCCTCCTGTTGCTCATGGACATACTATTAAATAGTATTTTTACTAGGACTTGGTCATTTATGAGTCTCCTGCTCTTCAGCAATTCAACTAGGAGTGCAAACCTGATTTTTGGGGATGATGCCTCCTGCATCTCGAGTTCTCACTCAGTGGTCTCATCCACTTGTCATTTCCCTCTTGTGGGTCAACGAACACTCTTTCTACAACTATTTCCACTTATGTTCTCCTTCAACAATTTTTATTAATAAAGAATGTTTTATTACAAAAATGTTTTATTCTTGACCTTCTAATCAGATAATAATAATAATTCAAAGTATTTTTCAACAAAAATAATGATTATTAAATAAGGGGTGTTACAATTTGCGTATAAGACATATCTACCTTAAAAAACCGGCCATGAATCCATATACCTTGAAAAACCATCCATGGTTGGAACAATCTCCCTTGAAGTCCTGTAGATAACAATATTGCCACTTAGAGCTAGAAAGATATGGGAATCATGGAGTTCATGTCTTCAATTAATGACGTATGATAACACAGTAGTGCATATGTGGTCAATTTTTGACAACACATTACGACAATATGGATAAAATCGATCATATCGTCGACAATTACATTATAATTAATAATATCTTGATTATGTTTTTTTCCTATTCTCCTCGATGATAGTTATAATTGCAATGAATGTTTTTAGTTCGTCGAACTTATGACTCAATATTGTCGAACTTATGAAAAAAGAGTAACTAGTGTTGAACTATCGACGAATGGGGTAACTATCAATAAAGTTATTATGAAAATCCCAAATGTCGTAGAAATTATGATGACACTAACCTATGAAGGTATCATACCCTAATGATAATGATGGTTTAATCGTCTTTTATTTTTGTCTTTGTCAGCGTTGACATGGTCAACGTTCGTCGAAATATCGACGGTTGTGAAGTGCTATATAAAAATATGTATATTTTGACAATTTTGCTTTAGGTTCAACGCTTGTAAAATTAATTTTGGTCATTGTCTAACACATGAAATAATTTTTTTTTCTATCTACTTGTTTCACATATGATTATTGATCTACATAGTTTAGATTTTTTACTTTAAAGGTTAATTTTTAATATTTTTTCGTCTCTTTCTAAATACCTTACATTGGGTCGAACCTAACCCTTAGACCCTATTTTATTTGAGGACCCACACAACTAGGAAATAGTTTTAAACATATCTACAAGATGTTTGATTTGTGGAAGTTAATGTTTTTACCATATTATTATATTTGTAGATTTTACTCATATTACTTCAATGGATTTTGTTGTAATAACTAACTACAATGCCATATAACATTAATACAAAAGAAAATGCAAAGACACTTACTAGGTTAAGGGAAACATTAGAGGCAAAGGGCGATGGAAAATGTTATTGCCCTTGCACTCAATGCAATGGCTTAAATAGAAGAAGATCTTTAAAAACAACAACTGAAAATACATTGTAGGAAATATGGGCATGTTGAAGGGGGGTGTGAATATCATCCCTTGGTAGGTTATTTATTATAATATGCATTTGTATTGACTGTATTTATAAATCTTTCTATTGTTTCATATTTCTTATTTACACTAATTTTATTTGATTTTTTATAATTATAAAGACAAAGCTTCCCAGGTGTGCGTGGATAATGTGCCAAGTACTAGTAGAAATACTGCTAATGTACAAGTTGACGAAGACATAATGAATATTGAAGATCAAGTTAATTTATGGAAGAAGATGGCACTAATAATATAGTTGAGGATGATGGGATAAATAGATTGATCAATGACACCTTTTCTTCTATGGAGGACAACTTTGATGATATTCATGATTTTGTTATGCTTGAGAAGTCACAACAACCCCTTTATGAAGGCTCCAAAACAAATTTTCTCTCTTCTATAATGTTGTTGGTGAGCTTGAAGTTATTGAATGGTTTGTCAAACACTTGTCTCACACAAATCCTAAGGTATGTAATCTAATTCGTCACTTATACATATAAGTCTATTTTTTTCTCTATTTCCAGTGTTAATTAATGTCTAAATTACGGATGCAATATTTATGATTAATATTGTTTACATTAATTGGTTTTTTTTAATGTTGTAGATTGTTAAGTGAATTTCTCTTTCCATATTGAAATAATTTACCTCTCACATTCTGAGAATTATCTAGCATTATGAAAGATATTGGAATGGAGTATCAGGATATTGATGCATGTCTTAATGGTCACATTATATATTCTGGACAATATACATAAAAAATGAAATGTTGACAATGTCAAACCATTAGATACCAAACTGATCAAGTAACAAAAAGATTCTTCACAAGCCTCTTTGTCATATGTTTGCAACGATTGTTTAGGTGCCAAAGCATACCACACTTTATGGATTACCATGCATGAAAGAGAAGTGAAGGTTGTGTTCTTTGAATTCCTGCAAATGGTTTTGCATTTAGGTACATCGAAGAGTGATGGCCAATTTTTAAAGAAGAACCTCGTAAAGTTAGGCTTCCTTTTGCAATTGACAATGCCAATCCATTTGATGAGATCAGGTCTATTTACTCAGTGTGGCCTATTTTTGTCATAAACAATAACCTTCCTTCTTGGATGTCAATAAAGAGGGAGCACATAATGTTAGCAATGATTGTTCCAGATATTTGTTTTAGCATAGCATTTCATTTGTCTTGTTTGTTGCATGATAATTTCTTATATATATACAATCTAGATAATAATCATGTGTATTGTTTTCAACCAATTAGGTAATTAGTACCAAGTTAAATATACAAATGTATATATTGAGCCTCTTGTCAGCAAGCTACTAAAGTTATGGGTTGGCATCACTATGTACGGCATCTCTAGACCAATAGGGGAACAGTAATTTCAATTCCATGGATTACTTACATGGACAATTCATGATGTCCTGGCGCTAACATATTTTTATTATATGTAACACACCACTGCACTTTAATAGTATATATTTTTATAATTAATACATCTTACATTAATTTGTATATTGCAGGTCTTCAAACAAAGGGTAAAATTGCATGTCTAGTTTGTGGTCCAAGGATGAAATCTCATTGTTCAAAGACTTTAGGAAAGCAGGTGTTTCATAAGTGTAAGCACTTCCTCCCTAAGAACCATAGGTGTCAAACTACCAAAAGACGTATGTTCAATGGGAAAGAAGAGATTGTCCAATAAAACCATGAAGAACGACTCCTCACCTATGGAACTTGGAATATAATAGAAATCAACAAGGTAAGTAATACGTCTATGCATCATATGTAATATTTTACAATTTTTATTTGTATTGAATTTTGTTTACCATATCTAACCATTATTGTTGTAATTCATTTATGTTTCATAAAGGTTGGCAAGACATTGTTGGGATTCCATGAGGAATGAAAAGTTATCGCACACAATTTAGTAGGTTTCCCTACTATGAGCACTTACAAATAGCTCATTTGTTTGAGACAATGCACATCAGGAAGAACTCAACATAAATGTTATGGAGAATCTTAGATGGAAGGAGTGACACAGAAAATAATATTAAAATTTGCGTTGACATTCAAGAATCCAATCATGCAATGCAAAACGTGATCCATTCAAATAACGACATACACTAAAATAACCTTCCATGGTTATTTACAGAACAAGAAAGCACTGTTGTAAAAGAGGTCATTTGGAAATTAAATTTCCCACAGGATTTTCTTCAAACATAAAGAATGTCTTAACAAAGAGAGGTCAATTTGGTGGGGTAAAACTCATTACTAGCATACCTTCATAAAGGTAATTATTTTGGTATATTTCTATATTTCTAATATTTAATTTTTAGGGTCTAAGGGCCAGGCTATACCCAATGTGGGTATTTATAAAGAGAAGAAGAAATATTAAAAATTTATAGCCTTTAAAGTAAAAAAATCCAAGCTATGTAGATCAACAATTGGATGCGAAACAAGTAGATAGAAAAAAAGATTATTGCATGCATTGGACAATGCCCAAAATAACTTTTACAAACATTGCACCTAAAACAATATTGTTGAAAGCTACATATTCATATAGTACTTCAACACCATCAATGTTTCAACGAATGTTGACTGTGCCAATGTTGACCAAGAAAAAAGTCAACGACCGTTAAACCATCATTAGGGTATGAAACCTTTGTAGTTTAACATTGTCGTAATTTCAACGACATTTAGGGTTTTTGTCATAACTTCGACGATAGTTACCCCATTTGTTGTAACTTCAACAATAGTTATCTGATTCATCAATAGTTTGACATTAATTAATCTTTTTTCGTAAGTTTGACAATGTTGAGTTGCAAGTTCGACGAACTAAGAACATTCGTCACAATTGTGATAATTGTCGAGGAGAACAAACAAAGGAATTAAAATATGATTAATTATGTAGTAATTATCGAAGATATGATCGATTTTATTTGTATCGCCATAAAATGTGTACTAGTGTATTATCATATGTCATTAATTGAAGACATGAACTCCAACATTCCCATACCTTTCTAGCTCTAAGTGGAAAGATTGTTATTTGGCAGGACTTTGAGGGAGATTGTTCCTACCATGGATGTTTTTTCAAGGTAGATGGATCCATGGTTGGTCTTTCAAGGTAGATACATCCTATATGCAAATCCCACAAGCAACTTTTAAAAGGCCTAAAGATTGAGCTACGGGGTCACCTCTAATTTGTGTAGCGAGTTTCCCGATAACCATCTCAACTTTTATAAAGATTATACACCCTTTCATTATTCCTCATATTTTTGGTAGTGTTCTTTACTATCTTCCCGTTGCGATACATTCAAGAGATCTTTTAACATATTACCTCTCTTCATTTTCTATTTCTTTGTAAGATTATAAACAATGTTTGCTCTCGAATAATTTTGGTAGTCTCCGATAAAGTTTCACAAGTGTTTGAAGCTTTATTGCCTGTAACATTTTAGTTTGAATGGTCTTTATAATTAGTTTTATAATCTTGAAACTATAATTAAGCTCTTTTAAGGTTTTTGTGTCTTTTGTCTCGAGCCTCTCTTTTGAATATTAAGGATCCTCGTATCTATATTTTATGGACATCACTTTGGAAAACAAATTGTAATCTACCAAAATTTTGATTATCCAAGTATCAATTATTTCTCTCTAAGACGTGGTAGGTTTCTATATTTTATTGCTTTCTCTATGTTTATTATTTAGACTTTTGTAATGGTTTCTATTAATGAAAATTTATTTCAAATGATACAAATATGTTTTTCGTCTTCCTATACTATTTATATTTTTTTATTCACCATAGTTTAGTATTATGTTATGGATGAGCAATCATATCTAAGTAATGTTGTTGATAGTATACATGAGCTTACATTTGTAGTTATATAGCAAGGGTGTATTTAAGGTAAAAAAGCACTTACCTATAACTTGTATCAATATCTTACATTAAGTTATGTATAGATAATACATTAACACATTGTTAATTTTTTTTGGGTTATGTATCATTATCACATTTTCTAAAGGCACAAACACTAAATAGTTTTACTATCCATTTTACTTGTTTAGTTGAGGTTTTAGTTTGCCAAATGAAATCGCTCTAAAACATTTTTACGGGTAAGACGTTTATTCAACGAATACATTGTGTCATCACTGTAACATATTCCTTGCTTGTGGGACGAATGGAATCTCTCCATGTGCATCCTAAAATTTACCCTGTAATTAATTTGTCCTCGACCTGTATGGGGGATCCAACAATGGTTTTTCTCTTAAACAAATAAGGATATCGAGCTTACCTTGTGGAGGTTGGAGAAGCGCTTCGTTATGTTTCATATGTCTTTAGATCATTTGGATCATTCCCAATTAATTAATTGTTAAAGTGGCATAATGAATTGTAAGTGTAAAATGATTTTTCTGGTGTGGGATAACTTGCACTGAAATCGCCTCGCTTTTCCAGCGTTTTGTTCCCTAAATCTGGTTATAAAAACCGGTGAAATCGTAATTCCATTTATGTGCTGTGGAACTATGCCATGGAACTGTGCCCCTGGGAGTTTTGGCCCATTTTAAGACGACCCAGATCGTCGAAAATGGAACTGTGACTTGCCGAGAAACCGACCACCAAAAAACCAAGACAATTTGAGTGCCAATTATATCACACCTATCTTCCAAAAAACACCGAGTCAATTTTAGTTTTCTCCATTTCACCTCCCAAGACATTATTACACATTTTTAAACACAATTACTAATTTTGTTTTTTTAAAATAGAGAGACTTTGCGGGTCACAAACCTTGTTTGGTTTTCGTTTTCTCAAATAAAATCGCTACATTGACATTTTATATCGAACTCTAAGGTTTAGGGTTTACCTCACCGAATATAAACCTCTAGCTCAAAGCAGAAGTGCATTGCCGGGTCTCTCGGCAGACAAGCTCTGAGCTGATTCACATCGACTATTTCAGTTGTTCCGAATCTGGTTCGAATACCATTCGAGGCGAAATTCCCGCAGCCGAAATGGCACTGCTTGCAGGATTTCGACGTGTGCTGGGAGGGACTTCGACTGGTCGCCTTCTATTGGCGAGGGATCCGTCGTGTGCCGTGAGGTCTTCGCCCATTGGCTTGGGTGGAGTCAGGGATTTCACTACCAAGCTCTTCATCAGCGGTACTGATCTGCTTTAACTCTACTCTCGCTCTGAGATCTTAATTCAGGGTTTCATCATCCTTATTGGCATTACGAATATCAAGCTTTAAGATTTTCTGGCATTTTCTTCCTTGGCATTTACAGGTTTATGCATGTTGGAAGTAGGATTTTATTTGTTTCCGTTAACATCGTCTGCCCTTAATGCTGAACATTTGCTTATTTTTATTGGCATTCTTAATTAATTTCTTTCATTCTTAGAGTGCTTCATACCATGGATCATTTCTTTATTTTCAAGGAATTCATTTCTTATTCTTTGGGGGTTTTTGAGAAATTATACTAATATTGATCCCCGGGTCCTCCATTTCTGCTTTTGGCGTGACGATCTCTATTACGGGCCTAATCATCCCCTTTGCCTCTTGAGACTCATCTACAGTTTTAATTTAAATGCACACCGTAGCTTTCATTTGCTTCCTCTCGTTGATAACATAAAAATTATGAGTATTTTCTTGCGGGGAAATCAATGCCCGGAAATTTTTAGTTAGCTGCCCCTTTGGAGCTTTCCTTTTTATTCGAATAATTTGCTTCTCTGTGCATCATAATAATATAGAACTATCAGAGATGAAGCAGGTTTTTCTGGGCATGTTTGATCAGCCCGCATTTACAAAATTAGACCCTGCATCTACTTATCCCCTTGGCTGGCTTTGTCTTGTCCACATATTTATGTGCCCTTGGCTGGCTTTGTTCTTTCTAGATATTTTGACAGTGCATTTGGAGAAAATTGAAAGATGATTTGAAGAAGAGAAATCTGAAAAGCAAATTTCAACATTGAACACTGTTTAACACGCTGAGAAAATACCCTTACAATAAAAAATTTGGATACCAAAGGAAGCTGTCCACTTCACCACTTCACCACTTCACTGTCCTTTGCTGTCCAAGGATTTGCTGCAAGAATAATGGCACCAAAATCTCTATGAAATGGTATAAATGAAGTGTGTTTTTGTGCGTTTGAGTTCATGAGAGTGTTTGCAAAGATATGGGTTAGGGTTTTGGAAGAGGCATCCAACCTTTTTGGGGTTTCAATGCAAAACTCGCTTAGGAAAACATGAATCAGGGGTTTGGCTGCTCGTTTTGGGGAGCATTCTCATTCTTTAGGTGGGAAGAACTCAGAAGAACCTCGGTAGCATGGTACTCTGTGGTTCTTCGAGGTGCTCATGAACCCAGTACTTGGTTCACAAACCGATACCCAGTTCACGCTCTTTAAACCATGTCAAATTCACTTGCCAGTTTTTTCGTGCACCATGCTATGAGCTTTTCTGAACTATCTAACTTGACCAGATCATGCACTTACAATACAAAAATAGATCAAATATATCAAAAGAATAATTCAAGTTAGGATTTGCAACAGTCTTAGTGGAGCCCAAACTTTGTAGGTACTCATAAATTTGTGAGCATCACACATGTGGTACCTGCTTCAGCGCATGAAGGGCCCTCTTCAAAAGTTCAAACTGCACATGTGTATCTCAACCATGCACCTCAAAATCTCGCGGATGTTTATTGTATACTTCTTCCTCAATCAGACCACCAAGAAAAGTTGCTTTAACATCCATCTGAAATAAAGGCCAACCAATTTCTATTGCTAAGCTTTGATGGAAGTGTACCTTGCAACTTGAGCAAAGGTCTCCTCATAGTCTACTCCCTCTTTTTGGGAGAATCCCTTGGGCACAAACCTTGCCTTTTACTTCTCAAAACAGCAATCAACTACATGTTTCACCTAGTACAACCACTTGGAATCAATCATTTCCTTCCCTACTGGTCTCTGTACCATCTCCTTGATATCATTCTTCAGGATAGAGTTTTACTCAATCTTGGCATCCCACCATACCTTCTCCCTTGTTGCCTCTTCATAACTGGAAGGCTTTGCATCAATAATCTAAGATATCAGTTCAACACTGCAACATAATTAGGAAACTTCTTAGGAGGATGACATACCTAGAAAGAAGTCATAGCACTCCTATTTTCTCTTGTGCATCCTTTATTTTCTGGGTAAACTATTTGGTTCTCTTCACTGAACTGGAAGGCAAATTGGTCACTGTACCAGTACTAGAATTTGATTGATGTGAACCTAATTTATATGGATTCTGTGGACCAGGGTTTGTTTGCAGTGACATTCTCTGTTTCAATTTCTACTAGAGGCCATAGTTGTAAAAATCCGAATCGGACTCGGAATCGGTCAAGGGTCAACTTGGACTCGGAATCGGAATCGGTAATGAATTGATCATGACTCAGCCGATTTGAATTTAATGACTCGGTTTACTCAAAAATACATAGAATATTTAAGTTTTAAATAAAATCAATATTTTCAAGATTCTAGTCCATGATTCCAAAGCATTAGAGACAAAATATCCAAAGTCTACTCATGTATATACCATATACGAATGAATATATCAAATGTCACAAAGTGTACTGTGCAACAGCAATACATATCTAGGAGACTGGGACTGGAACAAAATACATAATCTATGAGGCCTATAGGCTATATGGCCAGTAGGGTCCAAAAACTAGTCAACTACATACTGCATCGTCAACTGTCACACATCATCAACTACATACTACATAGTTCACTGTCTCCATGGCTGTCCCTCACTCAGACAGTCACACTGTTTGCTAATTGCTACTGCTGTAGTGCTGCTCCACAATGAGAATAGGAAATAGGTGTAGAGAAATAGAGGTGGGGGGTTTCATTAAGTAGATTTAAATTTTAGGCCCTAGGGTTAGGTTAGGTTAGGAAAAAAGCAAAACAAAACACAAAATTTCTGTGGTTTTTCAAGTCTGCAAATCCCACATGACGGATAGTAAAAAATTGACTGATTTTTAACATAGATCAGCTGATCTGACTGGTTTGGTACAGAACCGCCGATCAGTGTCTGAATTGGCTGATTTGGTACCAAATCGTCCGATTCGGTGTCTGAATTGCCTTGTTCAGTACCAAACCAATTTACTGAACCAATTTCTTGGCCGATTTGGATTGGTTTGATTTCAACTCGGTGAATTGGCCGATTCCAAAACCGATTTGACTGATTTTTAAAACTATGCTAGAGGCATCAAAGACTTAGCGGACCATGTCTCCTCATCAAACCTGAAATCTTGGCTTACAGCTATCTTCTATTGAGATGCAAGATATATCTTGTAAGCCATAGAGGCCTAATTATATCCCACAAAAATACCCCTCAAACTAGAAGGTTCCAACTAAGTTCTTTTCTCATTGGGAATACGAATATATACAGGACAGCCGGAAACACCTAAATGTGATACCTGTGGTTTCTCACCAGTTAAAGTTTCTTCTGGTGTCTTGTCCCTCAATGTTTTTGAGGAGACCAGTTCAAAATGTAGACTGCTGTGCTGGATGCTTCTTCCCAAAGACATATAGACAATAGAACATGGATCATTGCCTTGCAGTCTCTATGGTGGATTTGATCTTCCTCTCAACACCTTTCTTTTATGTGGGTTGTAAGCCACTGTCAATGCCCTCTTGATCCTTGCTTCCCTGAAAAAATTTCAAACTCCTTGGAGGTATACCCCCATTATTTGATCTTAACACTTTAATATTCTTAACTGTCTGATCTTACAAGAGCTTTAAACTCTATAAAGTTATACACTTCCTGAAGATCTCATCTTTGGTCTTCATGAAGGAAAGCCAGGTCTTTTGAGAGGAATCATCAATATTTCCTGATAGTGAAGCTGAAGTCATGGGTCCACATGTCTGAATGTACGAGATCAAGAATCTCTCTTGACCTATGCTCATTGCATGGGAAAGCAGTCTTGGCAGGTTTGTCGAGTGCACAACCTTTATTCTTGTCTTCTCAATCTTTTCGTGTTTGATTAAAATATATCCAGTTGAAGATGGAAAGCACTTTTAGTGTTTGATTAAAATATATCCAGTCAATGATAGAACTTACATTCGTTATTCCAAAGTAAAAGAAATACTGCAAGAGGTGAATTGTAATTATCAGGCTAGTTTGGCCTCTTATGGTAATTGAGTTTTTTTTGATAATCTGATTAGTTTGTAGGCTTTTGAATAACAATAGTTTTTCTAGGGATTTAAATGTTTTAGAATTTGAACTTTATCAGAGATTCTTTTAAACTTAAATATATGCTTAGAGCTTAAGTACCTGATTAGTTTTTTAACTGTATATATTAGCTGTTGTGAATAAAAATGTCATAAATTTTTAGTTGCAAGGTATTAAAGTATAAGCTATTCACCTTTGTTTCCAGGTCTCAATTTTGGATTCTCCTTCTTGACAAGTTCAATGGTTTCATGTATTGGTTGTTTGTGATCCATTTTGAGATCGATTAACTTTGAATTCATTTCATTTTGAGTGAATGACGGACTTCAATCAATTCTAGATTAAATAGATTAAATGACAGGGCATTCATTTCATCATGTGAGGGTATGTTCTATGCTAGCAAGCATATAGCTTGCCAGTTATGCAGGGTAGCATCTAGCCCACACAAGGCTAGTTAATTGCCAGTTGGTCGTATGTATTATGAGTACTATTTTTTTGGGTGGATCTAATGTGGAAATACCTATACTTATACCTATGCATGTGTATAAGCTATTCACCTTTGTTTCCAGGTCTCAATTTTGGAATCTCCTTCTTGACAAGTTAAATGGTTTCATGTATTGGTTGATTGTGATCCATTTTGAGATTGATCAGCTTTGAGATTGAGATTGAGAGTGAATGAAGTACTTCAATCAATTCTAGATTAAATAGATTAAATGACAGGGCATTCAATTCATCATGACAGGGCATTCAATTCATAATGTTGTGAGCATCAGTTTTTAATCACCTTTTTGAACTACTGAAAAGAGTCCCTAAAAATATGGCATTTTAGGTTTACCTATATAAGGTTGAATTTACTCTAGTCAAAATTTTAATTTGAATGGTTTTTATTTTCCATGTTGTTACACTCCCACCCCCCAGTCGACAATCAGCTCACAAAGAGTAAACATGTCACAAGTTAGATTTGGACCTGGGTGGGGAGGTAACAACTTCTCTTTACCACTTGAGCTAGACCCAATTGACCAATAATTTGAATGGCTACCATGACATTGTTGTGCATAATTTCTATTTGATTCAATTTAATATTTGGCTTCAATTTTCCTGACAGTTTCTTGCCCTTTAAAAAAAGGAAATTTTGATGTGCTACAAGAAGCACTGATTGATTGTGGGTGGCTCTGATTTCTGTCTTACATGGATTGTTGCACTCTGATTTGTATGTCTTAGCAGTGGTTGTTATAGTTGAATTTGTTTGTGTTGATGGTGGATTAGTGTCCTTGGGTTTGATTGTCTTCAGTTCAGCTACAATCAACTTTCAACCACAATCAATGTTTTCTAGCTGTTGATTTCTTCAGTTGTAGATTTCTTAAGTGATGGATGCATGTGCTCAGCAGTTCAGCAAGTTTGGACAACTGTTTCTTCAGTGGTTGCGTTTCTGCAAGCAATGTTTCTTTTTGAGGCAGTTGGGAAGAGCACTATTTTTCTCAGTAATTAATATTTCAGAATATTACATAGGGAAACAAAACGATTCTTACCTTAGCACAGCAGCATCTTCCTCTGGTAAAGTCTCACTTAGCTGGGTTATTCTCCACAGACTTGTGAATTATTGATAACACATGGAGTTGTGAGTTAGTGGAGACTCACCAAGTTTTGTCCATATTGACCATAACTTGGCAGGTTTTGCTGGAAATATTTGCTTGGCCTGCCAAACCGAGGGGCTGGGAGGGCTTGTCAAGTACTTGCTGAAATTGGCAAGTTCTATTGCACTGAAAACATCTTTTTTCCCCTACTTTTTGCTTCTAATCTCCTAGATTGTTTGTTTTGTGATGTGGTCGTCAACACTTTGAGAAACCAAATTCAAATAAAGTCATTTATTTTTTTCTGAAAATGTTTTGGATGATGAATAGTTTTATTCAGAGCAATGTTATTGGAACCGGACCGGTCATTGAACCGGCGAAGCCCAAAATGTGAACCGGACCGGAACCGGCTGACAAAAAAATACATAAAATATTCATATTTTGTAAAAAAACACATATATTCGTGTGCATACATATGAATTCAAACCATTAATACACAAATATGCAAAGTTTCTCATATATATAGCAAATATGGGTGCAAATATCTAAAAAGCACCTAGTGCAATACATCTCTGAGGTTCTGAACCAAAGTACATCAACAAAGAGGCTCTAAATAGCCCCTACAATCCAAAAATAAACCATAGTACTAATGAATAACAATAAAGTGATCATATGGCACTACCCTACTAGCTACTACTACTAGAGTCTAGTGTCTAGTAATCTACTACTGCTCATCATCGTCCTCCTCATCGTCATCGTCATCCTCTTCCTCTTCATCCTCTTCAGGAGTGGGATTCTGAGCCCCACTTGATTCCCCTGGTCCTAAAGGTGGAACCTTTGGATGTGGGTCCAAATCCAACCAAGAAAGGTCTTCATTATCAATTACTGGTGCTCGAGTTTTCATAACCCACTTTGATGATGGATCAAAGTCATCCAAGGTTATGTTGCCTGACACTGGTCAATGGTGTCTTGTTCAACAACTGGTTATGCCTCAGCCTAAGATTGTACTAGGTGGGGGGGTCTTTAAATAGTGTTAGGATAGGCTTAGGGTTAGGTTAGAAGCATAGGTTAGGTTTTATTTTGTGTTTTTTTTTTTAAATTGAGTTCCGTGAGCCCCCAGTCCGCGGTCGTACGGACCGGTCGGTTTTAACCGGTTTGGCCAGTGTTGGCCGGTTTTGACTGATTCCGTACTCGGTTTGGAAAAAAATCCGGTCAGAGGAAATTTTTTTACTGACCGGACCGGCCAACCCTGTAAACCGGTCAGACCGGCCGGTTTTGCCGGTTCCGGTCCGGTTCCGATAACATTGATTCAGAGTTTCGTATTTCTATGTTTTGCTGTTTGCGGTATTTCTAGCTATAATAAAATGTCACTGTTTTGGTACTTACTATTATTCCTAGGGTTTTCATGGCTGACAGAAATTCTAAATAATAACAATTTAGTATCCAGGGTTTGATCCTGTTCTAAGAAGAGGAAGCTTGATAAAGCCTCGTGTGCAATCACCCTCATCTTTGTACTTTTTATGCTATAGCCTATAATTTGTATGAAAACTTTACGATTCAAAACAGTTCAAATGTAAAAGTTCTCATATGATCTCTATCACCTATTCCTGAGCTCATCAAGCCAATATAATTGAGCGACAAAGACACTGAAACAGGTGTGAAGCTAATGTAATTACTTAAACTTCAAAGCTCATCAAGCCATTATAATTGAGCCACAAAGACACTGAAACAGGTGTGAAGCTTTAGCTAATGTAATCACTTAAACTTCAAACTTAAATGTGTAATGTTCAAGTTCACTGATCCTCCATGTCATTATTTTCTAAAGGTAGCATCAACTCTAGGCTTGCCATGGATTAAATTCAAAATAATGCTGTTAGATTGCAGGCTGTGGTGCAGATGAGAAGGGTGCATCCCTGCTTATATGTTTAAGCATAACTTGAAATTCCTGACAAGGGTCTGCTGAATGTTCAGAATTGGGCAAATGAAAATTCAATGCTTAAAATTTTTCCTTCTAACTTTCTACCTGGAGTTGCTGATTTATTCTTCTGTCCTTGTCTTTTCTGTTCCTGGCTAAGCACAGGTGTTGTCATTTTTCTCTCTCCCTCTCTCACCCCTTGATTTGATCAAGGGCCTTCAGTAAATGATTTTGAGCCTTTATCCTTAAATTCAAACTGTCTACTGGCCAGCATTTGCACAACAAACCTTTATGCGCTTCACCCATGTGCCCTCTTCTTATGTTCAACCCATCACATCCTATTTATTCCCAGATCCGGTGCTCATTTTTACATGCTGTTCTCTTATAGTGTATATGTTAGTGTGCAAAAATGGCTTTCACAAAATTTTGAAACTATATTTTGGTATTCTATTGAGATTTTGAGTAAGTCCACTGAAATATTTATTTCTTGTGTATTTCTTCATTATAAAGGTTAACTCACTCATTCCACAACTTTGTTGGGTGTCTATTTTCTCATTCTGGAACCTGTACACAGTTATTTTATTTGTTGATCCATTCTTGCACCCTTGTAAACTGTTTGGCTACTCAACAGTGTCATATCCTGTTACTTCGTTCCAAAGCCCACTTTTGCCATTGTTTTTTTCCTTTGTGTGGCGGGCAGCATGTGGAGAACCATTGCAGCGGCTCTTCAGGAATAAAGGGACCTTTTCCCTCCTGGTAGCTTTTGTTACAAGGACTTGAGTTTTTATTTATCTAGAATGTTTAGTAAAAGATAAATGGCTGGCTTTAAAATTGAAGTGTCAGACGCTCTAATGTATTTTTTTGGTAATTAACAAATTTTATTTTTGCATTATTTTGCCTTCAGTTTTCTCTTTCATTGCATCAACAATTTTGAGATTGTCTAATTGATTGCTCACATACTATTCTCTTGCAACTTTTTATCCATACAAAGCATATGAGAGTATGTTTTGACTATTTTGTATGAATCACAGGACTCTCTAGACAAACCACTGATGAAGGTCTGAAAGCTAAGTTTTCAGAATTTGGACAACTCCTTGAAGGTAAAGTATACACATCCTTTTTGTTGCTAGCCCTCCAATTTTACAATCAACTTCAGAAATATCATCCATCCAGTTCCTTGATTACTGTATATATTCGCAGCTAGAGTTGTCACTGATAGGGTTTCTGGAAGATCAAGAGGGTTTGGCTTTGTCAGATATGCTACAGAAGAAGATGCAGCTAAAGCCAAAGAAGGAATGGATGGTAAAGTAAGTATCTAGAATGTATGTTACGTTAAGAGATGATTATTGTTCTATCAATACTAACAATTAGTTTGACTTCGGATATTTGTGCAGTTTCTGGATGGATGGGTTATTTTTGCGGACTTTGCAAAGCCCAGAGAGCCAAAGCCACCTTCTCCACCTGAAGAACCAAATCCTCATGGTCTGAACATTCAAAAAACAATTGGTTGGTGTGGGTGACAGCATAACTACATGATTTCAATAGGGATATGTATGTGTGTCACGAGTGTGTTGTTACCATACTTTCAGTTGGGTTTTTGCTTCTGCTAATGATGGACGTGTCCAACTGAGCAACTTTTTTATGTTGTACGGACACCATCGATGTGTAGTTTTACACATAATTTTGGTTGTTACCATACTTTCAGTTGGGTTTTTGCTTCTGCTAATGATGGACGTGTCCAACTGAGCAGCTTTTTTATGTTGTACGGACACCATCTATGTGTAGTTTTACACATAATTTTGGTTCATGCTTTAACAAAGACAATTCCCGAATAATGCCTTCTGAAAAATGGTGGTTATGATGGTATTTATAGGAATATTGGTGTACTTGTATAACTTTACATGATGATTTCAAGGATGGAACTTATAAAGAGTGTTTCTGAAAATAATTTAATAGTTCGTAGGTTCTAGGTAAATGTATATACTTATTATCATAGGTAAATGTAAATGTATATACAAGAAATCATCAGTAAGAGTCCAGTGAAAAAGAGAGCATAGAATTTTTCTCATATGATTACATATGAAAGGTGATGTTAGATACCAAAACCAAGAATAGCTAACATGTGGTATCCGCAGACGTCTCAACTTATTAGGAGTCTCAAGTTTCAACTTTTACGTCTTAATTAGCTGCTTCCTTTGGTATTAGTGATTATTCTGTGGTATGTTTATTTTGAAAGTTCAGTTTCCTTTAATAACAAAAAATAAAAATTTCTTTCAGAAGTTACAGTGTTACAGTTTAAGCAACCCCTGGCCATACTTGCAGGGTGACTTACATAATAGACCGAGATTTCTTCACGGCGTTCCATTCTCAGAATTCCATTTCCTTTTCTATTTGACCTGACCTGACTGTGACTACTCAAAAGTGTGATGAACGTCAGTTGCAGGTGCCACAATATGGCCAATCCTTCCAATATTCTAGCTGTAACTACCTGATTATGACTGATACTGATATAAGTTAGTGACATCAAGATAGGACATTTGTAAAAGGGTTCCAAGAGGAACAGTGGAGCGTCGACATGCTATTATCAGATATGATTCTTGTCGGGAGAACATATTAGTTCGTTTGAAGTTTGAGAGTGAAGTTAGGACAGTGTGCCCTTCTCTCTTGTCCTTATCCTAATGATTAATCAGTGTCTTCTGGCGTCATGTAAAGAGTGTTTGCAGGGGTTTGTCCCTAAATTTATATCTTTATCCTCTTCTTTTGTGGTTTTGTATCAAGCTTTTATGCAGTCGGTGCTTAGCACGTCAACCTTCAGTTGTCTATTGGTTTCCCATAGAGTATGCATGTGTGCTTTGTCTGTCTGTCTCCTTCGTGCCACAGAAAATAGAAAAAGTCTGACCAGCCTTACACAATGACCTGTTTTTTCATGTACTACACAAATGCCTATTTAAATGAGTTGGATATCCGTTTCACAGTATCTGAAAACCGAAAATAAAAAAAGTCTGACCAGCCTTACACAATGACCTGTTTTTACATGTATTACAAAAATGCCTATTTAAATGAGTTGGATATCCGTTTCACAGTATCTGAAAACCCAATTTTTTCATAGGAGGGACAGAAGCATAAATGTCTGACGAGCCCTACACAATGCTCTGTTTTTACATGTATTACTAAAATGCCATTTTAAATGGGTTGAGTTGGATATTCCTTTCACAGTATCAGAAAACCCCATTTCTTCATAAGAGGGGCAGAAGCATTTGAGGTGAAATAAGAATCCTCGACTCTGCTTTATGTTTTTTTAAAATACCCATTAAAATAAGTTGAAAGTGTTCTACATTTTTGTTTTGGAAATACCCGAAATAAGAATCCTGTCTGTGCTTTATATTTTCCTAAAATACCCATTAAAGAAATATTGATTAAAATAAGTTGAAGATGCTTTACATTTTTTTTTGTAAATACTAAGTAAAATATACTCGTTAAAATAGAAGTTGAACATACTTAGCAGTTCAACTTAGCATTATTGTTGTGAAAAAAATATGCTTAACATTTGTGTTTTAGAACTAGTTATAATATAATTATATTTTTATTTAAAAACCTATTAACATTTCACCATTTTTTTTTCTTTTTCTCTTTCTCTTTTTCTTTTTAGGGTTAGGGGTGATTGTGTTGAGAGGCCCTTTCTACAGTTCAAATGGGCGAGATGTACTAATTATATAAAAAAAACTTATAACATTATATAAAAAAAACTTATAACATGTCGGCTTATAATTAAAAAATTAAAAATATTATAATCATATAAATATACAATCATATTAGGACAATATTCACAATCTTACAAACTGAGTAGTAAAATATTAATAGTAAAATTTAATTGACTTGAGTAGTAAAAAGAAAAATTATAAAACCAAGAACATATAAAAATTAATTTTAAACTAGGGGCCTCTGAAACCATGTGCCTTAAACCATGGATTATTTTACTCCTTAACTATTTTTAATATTCATTATTAGTTTTAAAGAAAGACAAGTAAGACAATTTTTGGAAAATTATTTGATTATATGATTATTAATGTTACTCACATCATTCTTCTACTAATATTTACCCTATTTTGAAATTACTTAAGCAAGTTGGCCATTTCCCTCCCAAGTTGGAACACTTATTAGACATTTTATTTTGAAATTACTTAAGCAAGTTGGCCATTTCCCTCCCAAGTAGGAACACTTATTAGACATTTTTGTAAATTAAAAAGGGTTTGCACTTCAAGAGAACTTGATCCTTCTCGGCGCTTGGTAGAGCCATAGTTAAGATGGATCTATGTTGGTATAAGTATTTAAAGGTGAAATCCCATTTCTTCATAAGAGGGATAGACTGATTCTAGGTGAAATAAGAATCCTTGGTTGTGCTTTTAATTTTTGTAAAATACCTTTTAAAATATGTTAAATATGTATAACATTTGTGTTTTAAAATATGTTATATATGCATATCATTTATGTTTTGGAAGTGTTCTTTTTATTTAAAAACTTACTATCCCATATTTCATCATTTTTCACGAGTGATATGAGCTTTTAAAGGTGCAAGAAGAATCCTTGGCTGTGCTTTGTCTTTTCTTAAAAGACCCATTAAAATAAGTTGAATATGCGTAACATTTATATTTTGGATTTGTATATATGACAATAATATCTTTCTATTTAAAAACTTACTATCCCATATTTATTTAAACATATGGTTTGTGTAACATATTAACTGCAACATACTTTGCTCCATATGTCAATGGGCAATCCATAGGGGAGTGGTGTGCTTAACTTACATAAGGCAAGGTAGTTCACATTACCCCCATTCCATGTTAAAAAAAACTTAATAACCTTGACCTTTGTGGTTCCTTAGGACAACCTTTAGGTGTTGCCCTGAATTATTTGAAGCACAAACACCTCTATTTAAAACCTCACTATCCCACATTGATTGATGGTGTTGGGCTATGGTAACATATAACCTCCAGCATACTATGATTCGTATAATCCTTGGTTGTGCTTTTTGTTATACTAAAATACCCATTAAAATAAGTTGAACAGGATAGTTATTTATGTTTTGGAATTATTTATATCACTTAAATAACCCACATTCATTTGAATCATAATCCTTGGTTGTGCTTTATGTTATACTAAAATACCCATTAAGATAAGTTGAATAGGATAGACATTTGTGTTTTGGAATTATTTATATCACTTAAATATCCCACATTCAATTAAACATTTGGTTTGTTGTAACATATTAACTCCAAATACAATATCTTCCATGTGTTGATTTGCAATCCACAAGGGAGTGGTGTTAACTTACATCAAGCATACCTTTCCATGTCAACTCTTTTTCATGTTTTTTCAAAAACCCTAATAACCAACCTTTATGCTTCCTTGGGTGTATTTTCCCTTTCCACGTCACCTCTTTTTCATGTTTTTTCAAAATGCGTAATAACCAACCTTTAGGTGTATTTTCATCGCCTCTTTTTCATGTATTTTCATAATACCTAATAACCAAACTTTATGCTTCCTAGGTGTTTTTTCATGTACTATGATTCTTATAATTCTTGGTTGTGCTTTATGTTTTACTAAAATGCTCATTAAAATATGTTGAATATGCTTGACATTTGTGTTTTGGAATTGTTTATATGACAAATGTATTTTTATTTAAAAGCTTACTATCCTACATTAATTTAAATGGTAACATATTAACTCTAGTACACCGTGCTCCATGTTTCAATGGGCAATCCACAAAAGAGGTGTTCAACTTACTTAATGCATAGTACTCCACATCATTACCTTTTCATGTTTGAAAAAAATGCTTAATAACCTTGATATTTGTGCTTCCTTAGGTGTTGTCTTGAATTATAAGACAAATACCTCTTAAAACCTCACTATCCCACATTGGTTGACAGAGTTAGGCTATGGTAACATATAATGTCCAACATACTATGATTTGTATACCAATTAAAGTAGCAAAAAGGGAATGGTGGTGCCTTTTAAGATAATGGTTGATTTGTTGTGGGTTTGCAGTCTTGTTTGTCCAATCCTCTCCTTATCTCATTAGGGGTAGCTGCAAGGGAGTCACACTCCTAACATTATGGTTGATTTGTTGAAAGGACCTCCTTCAAATGCTTTCTTAAAATGCTCTTTAAAAGAAACCAAATACAATTTAGTGAGCCTCCTAACCTAATGGTTGATTTGTTTTAAGAACCTCTTTCAAATGCTTTTTTAAAATGCCCATTAAAATAAACCAGATATGATTGAGATTTTGTGTGTTTTTTAGTTGTTTCTACAACATAAATACCTCTTCATCTAAAAACTTATTCTCATACATTGGTTGAAGGAAGTGGTGTATAGATATCATACAGTCTTTGATATAAATACCTAACCTCTCTATCTCGAAACGAACTATCCCACATTGGTTAAAAGTATTGGTGCATGTTTGATTGGGTTTAAGGTGAGTATGATTGCTTGCTTGCCAGGCCTCCTCTCTTTGTGACATAATAAAAAACAACCCCCCCTTACCAAGCAGATTTTAAATGCCCATCAAAATATGTTGAATACTCTTATTTGTATAATATAAATCTCTGGAACCTTTATGTCGTGTAGGCCTTTCCTCTTTGACATTAAGGACTATGGGTTTCACCAAGACATTCCCTTGCGTTCTTCAACTGTATGTTGAGTTTCATCTCAAAACTTATACATTGGTTGAAGGAAATGGTGCATAGGTAACACATAACCTTTGATATAAATACCTAACCTCTCTATCTCAAACCTTACTTACTATCCCACATTGGTTGAAAGAATTGGTGCATGGGTCTGATTGGGTTTAAGGTGAGTATGCTTGCTTACTTGTTGGGCCTCCTCTCTCATTGTGACACAATAAAAAACAATCCCTCCCTACCAAGCACATGCTAAATGCCCATTAAAATATGTTGAATACTCTTATTTCTATAATATAAATATGTAGGACTTTTATGTCGTGTAGACCTTGCCTCCTTGACACTAGGGACTATGGGTTTCCACCAAGACATCCCTTCAACTCTATTTTGAGTTTTATATATCATGCAACTAAGTATTTATGACTTGAATTCCTCTCTTATACCAAGTGTTTGGTTCCTTGAGGATGTTTCCTACAACTTCGAAGGTGTTTTCTTGTCTATGGTCCATTGTGATATTGTTTTGGTGCTTTAAATCGGTACCCAAGGCTGCCAAAGCAAGATAACAATATCATCAAAAGCAAATTAAAATAGGCTCCACTTGTTTTTGTTGGATACTTGATTTGTAGGGGAGTTATACCCCATTTTGGTTGATGAGTATATCACCTTTCATTTTAGCCTAATTCTTTTGTTGGCTTAATGATTGGGCTCTTGATTAATAACAAATAAGACAAAGGAACATTATACATTAGTAAGAGATGATCAAATTTTACTTGATAATGGAATGTGAGAGAATCACATTATTTGGTCTAGTTTTATTTGTTATTATATTTGCAATTAATTTTAAATCTTGTAGAAGATTTATAATATTCATTTTTTACATAAAGTCCTTTTGAGGAAACAAGCCCCTCAAACATTATAGGTGTTCAAGTCCAAACCCTAGCAAAAAGTGTCACTTGTTTACTCGTAAACGATAAGCCCCAAATTATCATTGATTCTAAGTTGTCCTTTATTAAGGTAATATTTTGAAAGCTATACCATTTTAAATGTATATAGATGCAATCTTTAATTTTTTTTGAGATGCAACTCTTAAAGGCCTTAATAAATCTTTAGTGACACAATAATATTCGATTGGTTATTTGCATGGTCAAGTTTTAGTTTGATATAGTAGACTCTCTTATAATAAAGGACAAAGGCTAAATGAGAGAAGTTTTGTTTTTGTTACACATAGCTACTTAGGATGAAACATTTCTTCTTGTGACATAGTGGATTGAATCTTATCATTCTATTAGACTTTATTGAAATGTATTATAAAACATATAATTAGTTAAGAAATAAATAATTGATTGAATCTTGGTTGAAATGATGCCATCCTTATAGTATATTTTAATTGAATTGTTTTATAAGACATGATACAACTTCAAAGATGAGTAGTTTGACACAAGATTATAGTTAACGAGAGTAAAAATACAAAAAAAGGGCATTGCCAATCCCATATTTTAAAACGTTGTTTGTCAATGCTCATTTGATATGTAATGATGTGCAATGTTGTTTACACTAAATTGTGGCTAGGGGAGAATTGATTCATTTAGATATTAAATAACAATAGATAAATCCTTCTATTGCCTTAAAAAAATTTACAAAAAGAGTATTAAAATTGAGCCCTCCCTACATAAGGAAAACAGACTCACTGTATCCAAAAAACTAAAATTTACCTCTAAACGATATAAGGTTGAACCATCTAGACTAGGAGTTCTTTAAAACACAACGGTTACTGATAGTCATACAAAACACGAATCAAAAGAGACATAAAACAAGAAAACTAGCCTAGAGCAGGCTTGGTATCTTGTATCATCATAGGCTGAATCCGGGAAGTCGACCGGCTTGATCCCTAGGTGTCCTGCAATTTGTTGTAGATTTCAAGAGAGGTCATCCAACTTCAAAAGAATTTCCTTGTGGGACTCCCCCATTTCGACAAGGGCACAACCCATAACATATTTCTGTTGCCAGTAGTAATCTATGGCTTTTAGGTGCAAGGAAGTTCTTCCTCTTGCATAGTCCGGGTCGGGGACTAGGGTTTTGAATTCTTGCTTCACCTCCAGGTCTGTGATACAACCTCTAGTGAGCTGAGCCTCACATTCTACTTCCTCAATTTAATCTTGAATGGGGGACGCAATTGAATTTATGAAGAGGCAGGCCGAGTGCACAATGCTCTGCATGGCTCTGTTAGGGGGAGTAGAGGAGTTTGTCGAGGGGTCCCAGGGCTTGGACTGCTTGCGAGGGCATCTTTGCAGAGGCATAATGATGGAGGGTGCAAAGAGGAGCCGACTCAAATGTGACAGAGCCAAAAAAGGAGACAAAGCCAAGACATGTGCTCGAATGGGGAACAGGGGAATAACACCACTAGACATAGAGTCGGGCTCACGGTCGGACCAAGATAGTCCAAACTAAAGTGGTAATGGGTAGAAGATAATCCAGAGGGGGGATGAAGTGTGGTGCCTAAAAAAAGAAGCAAAAACACGGGAAAACCAAAAATTACTAGAGTCCCACCATGATGGATAGAGAGCAGGGCTGAGAGCACTAAAGATAGACCCCCACTCGCTAAGCACCAACCAATATTTTTTGAGAGCGAAAAAAGCATCGCTAGGATCAAACCCAAACTCACAAAGAGCAGACCCAAAACCCCAAAGAGCCCAAGTAGTAGGCCATAACCTACGAAGGGAGACACTCTGAAACAAATGACACCCCGATACCCAAATCAACTGATAACCAGAATTCGCAGGGACCCAAAATGAAAAACCATGACCCAACCAACAAAATGCCAACAAGGGCCAAAGACTAGATAAAATCCAACCTGAGAAAACCATGAGGGATCCCACTTCCTTTATAGGAAGGTTCAACATGCTACCACTCCGCGAACTGATGAGACACCGACCATCAAACACAGTCGATTTAATTATGTACTGGGGAGATTTAATAATGATCCAAACCCTCACCCCTGTCCTCCTTCTCCGCAGAATTTGTTTCATCAACCGTCTGCACTTGAGTGCTTATACAAGGGGATGCCTCCAAGTTTTATGTCGCGAGAGGAGCTCGCGGAATATAAGACGAACTTTCGGGGGGTGGTGAGGTTTTAGAAAAGGGGACATGCAGTCCTGCTACATGCCTCTCATGCACCCTCCCATTTGTCAATGTGTGCACCCATCGTGGGGGAGGGAAATCCTAATCCCCGATCTGAATGAGCCGATCCTTGAGTGGCTAGGCATGAAAGTGTAACCAAACATGATCAAGCGCTTCCTTGGATGAGTCGGACCCATGATTTTCTAAGTGGTCCGCCATCTTGTTTTTAGTTCGCCTGATATGGCTTGGTTGCAGAACCTAGAAATGGGTGAGCAAGTCGCGGAGTTTTTCTTTCAACCAGTCTAGTCTCCAATGCTTCGAAATTTTGTCCAACGGGGTGCCATTGGAGAATCTCTGCATAATGTTGATGATAATCTATGAGTCTCCTTCAATAACCATATCGATCCAACTTTGTTGTCGTGCAATGGTGATCCTTGAGATTAAAGCAAGCAATTTTGCAATGTTGTTGGTGGAAGCGCCTACGGACTCTGCGAAAATATTAATAATTTCTCCTTTGTCATTTCAGAAGACTCCTCCAATTCCAACAGAGCCAGGGTTCCCTTTAGAGGCCCCATAAAAATTGAGCTTTATGAATGGAGGGGATGGGGGGGGACCAAATAGAAGGAACACTCACTTTTGGAGGAGGCAACGCTGCAGGGCTAAACAGGGAAATCTGCAAGTCCCAGGATTTTAAGATTAATTGCTCTGGAGGAGGGAAAACTAAGTTAGAAGCCGACCAATGGTTAAGCTGTAAGGTTTCCTGAAGATTGGCTTTGATGATCAATTGAAACTTTTGGAGGGGAAGGGTCTCAACCTTAAATATTCTTATGTTACACTCTTTCTAGAGATTCCAAAGGGCTAATCCTGGAAAGAGAGTCCAAAACCTATTAAGGAAAGGGCTGGACTAGGGATGGAGGTGCCAATTTATGATGGTAGCCCTCATGCAGGTTCGATCCCGATCCAAACGTCTGAAGAGACTTGTTCCCCAGTCCCATATAGTCGAAGCCTATTGACATTGATTTAAAAGATTCTCCATTGTCTCTTCCACTTGATCACATAAGACACATCTGGAGGGGCCTTGGAAATCCCGCTTGAGGAGCTAGTCCCAAGTAAGAAATTTTCCCTGCATTATCAACCAAAGGAAAGTTTTAACTTTTGGACAAATACAAGGGTGTGCTAAATGGTAAGCCTCTTTGACTGAGAAGCAACCTTTGGGTTGATAGCCCCATCTCAACTTATTTGGGGCAGATTGAATGAACACTTTCCTTGAGCTTAATTCGTTCCAGAAGTTATGCTTTTCTTGTGAGGCACTATTCCCCAACCATTCCTCCCTTGGAAGCCAAGATTTCCATTTGTTGTGAGGTGGATGTGGGGTCTAGTAATGAGCCACTTTGAACTTTCCATCTTGCTACATATGGGTTTGCATGTCTTGAATGTTTTCTCTTGTTTGCATGGGAGGGAGTTGTTTCCAAGCATCCTCCCAGAAGAGAGTTGAGTTCCCATCCCGTACCTCCCTTAAGTTCTCTTTGTGCCCTAGCTGAATTCCATATGATTGATCCTTCAACAAGGTTCTCCATCCTGAATAGATCCTCCTGCCTCACCTCCATCGCGTATTTGTCCCTCCAAATAATATCCTAGGGTAGATTTGGCTCAGAAAGGCATCTCCACAACAGTTTTGCAGAAAGAACTTGGTTGAGGATGAGGGGGTCTCTGAGTCCCAGTCCTCCTTTGCTTTTGTCTTTGCAGAGCTCCCCCCACAGGTAGTTTCTTTGCAGATTGCGAATGGATTTGAGAACGTGCCGAGGAGCTGACATAACAGAGAATAAGCACAACGACATGGCTTGCAGGATAGATTTTACCAAGATGAGATGCCCAGGGAAGTTCAGAGCCCAAAAGGTCCAAGAGGAGAGTTTAAATTCTAGCTTGGCCATCAGGTCTTTCCAAGAGGAGTTTTTCATAGCCGACTCAATGAGGGGGGCTCCAAGAAATTTGACCAGAAGGGAGCTCTTATGAAACCCAAGGGTTCTGGTTATTCAGAGCTGGGTGAGGATTGGAGTGTGGAAGAAGAAGAACCATGATTTAAGATTGTTGATGGACATCCTCGATGCCTATTTAAAAATTTTAAGGATGTGATTAAAGGCTCGTGCTTCTTTTACAGAGGATTGCCTCATTAACATGGTGTCATCCACAAACTAAAGATGAGAGTGAGGAGTTCCGAAGGAATTAAGTTTAATTTCTTGAATATAATTTTCCTGCACCTCCTCTTTGATGAATCTCCCCAACCCTTCCGGCAGTATAATGAAGAGGTAGGGAGATAAGGGGTATCCCTCGAGTATGCCTCTTGAGGTGGAAAAGGTGGCAAAGGGGGATCTATTGGTAAGAATGGAGAGGAATGCATATGAGACCAGGGCTAACACCCAATTTACCCAAGGGGTGGAGAATCCAAAGGCTACCAACATGGCTCTGAGAAATTTCTAACTTATTTTATCAAAGGCCTTAGACATATCCAATTTGATGAGCATGCCAAAATGATGAGAGGTTTTGAGAGAATGGATTTCCTCATAGGATGTTATGATACCATCAAGTATTTGTCTCCCTTCCACATAACCATGTGTTGTTCATTTGTTAATTCCCAATAAGAAACAATATTTATTTTACAAGTTAAAAGTTTGTATTAATTATGAAAAAAATTAGAATCACATTGACCCTTTTGTTGGTGTGATACTAATCTTTTTCCCTTATCATCTTAGATCTAGGGTTTGATATTCTTCTCATATTCAAATTTTAACATTTTTTCCTAGTCTATAATGAACTACAAAATCTACTTAACAAAGACCAAATCTTGCGTTGTCTTGAAATATTGTTTGAAGGGAAATTATTTTTTTGAAATCCTTGGTTGGGGATTTCTCAATTTTGGTGATTTCCCCTTTTTCTCATTTACCTTCTTATTTGTGTCAATCTCATTGATGATTGATATGATGTTGGTAGAGACTTCAGAAACTTTTTCATTTTAAAAAACAAAACTAAAAATATATATTATTACACAACAAATGCATCTTTGATTTTCAAAACTCGGTATCCTTATCCGTGGTTTAAAGACCCCATAAGAAAGTATTAAAACCACATTCAACAAGGTTATTGAATTCTAATAACTACTTTCACTTCCCTACTACTCGAAGTAAAGTTTTCATCAACAAAATTTGTGGAAATTTGTCCTAGAGTAACATTGTGATACATGTTCTCCATAGAAAATAGCCTCTTTATTCTACCTAAATTGTTTATATCTATCATAATATAAATGTATACACAATTTAGGGTGTTGATTTTCTTAATTGGAAGAGGATTGATATGTGTTTTACAAGCATGTTCATGTCTTTGGTCTCTTCTCTTGTTATCATTACCAGTCCTTGGTATGTTCGTTGCTTTCTTCCTTAATCTTGGTTAGTTTGTGCTTTACATTCCCTATGGTAGTTCTCATGTACTCCTTCAAGCTAATATATTCTCTTTCAATATTCACAACTTTAGTTATCTTGTCCATACCCTCCAACTATTGTAACCATTGAATGTTTGATGGATTGACCTCATCCCTTTTAAGATCAACTCTTTTACTTGCAGATCCATTACCCATCTTGGCCATATGTTACAATAGTTGGAGATTGGGCTTCCTTTTTAGCTTGTATGTCAATATTTAACTCTACTAAAGCAAGTGTATCTCAATGCATATTCAAAGATGAGTTTATTTTCCTACTTCATACATATTCATTCCAATACCTTTTCTATTCTTCTCAAGTGTATGGTCTGAGAAGTCATTCCATGATGTCGAGAAATGAACTTTGTCCAATTTCCCATTTGCTCCTATGTTTGCTAGGAGATCAAATAGCCAGTTACCAACTCATATAACATTATAGAAGTTAAGGACTTTAAAAGCTTCAAAGTTCCTCTCAATCTTAACAACACTTAGTCTTAATCTCAAGTGGATTTGTGATTTTTAGACGTGGGATTATTGTGAGTATTTTGAAAAGATTGATAATAATCTATGAGTCTCCCTCCACTTATAATTGTTTTATCCCTCTTCTATAAGTAGCCTTAATCTACAATAAATTCCCTGAGCTTTGGTTGAAATTTAGTGTCCACCCGAATATTGGTAGCGAATATTAGCATTGTTTTGCTTGGGGATTCTTGAATATACAAGCTATGCCAAAGTTTAACTTTAAACATAGAGAGTCTAGAGGTTGCCAATAATTTGAGAGTTTGGCTGAGGAATTTTCAAGCAAAGTATAGAGCTTGATTTGGATGGTACAATCTCTTGGGATGTATTCATATTCCTCTCCAATTTTCATACCTTATCCTCCTTCTTCCATGGTTTTGAAAGTGTTGTCTCTCTTATGTTCTTTGTAACTTAGTTCAATAGCATTGGGGTTTTTCTTGCGTTTGAAACAATTTATAGTTTCTTTCATTCTAGATGTTCTAGATGTTAACCCCCTAAAAAGTTCCCAAATATAAATGATTGAGATATTATGGAATTTTGCATTGTCCATCCTTTAACAAGAGTACCACTTTGCAAATATCTTCCTCCATTTCTCATTAACTTTGCCCAATCTCATATGGTTCATGCCAAAGACTACTAGCAATAACAAACACACCATAATGGCCCTTGGAAGCTCCATTTCTCCATTTTCATCCAAGTTAGTATGCTTTTCCATTGTTGTTGCCACAAGAATTTGGTCCTTTGGCCATGTGTCCAACCCCCATATCATCTTTTTTTCCCCGATTTATATTCTCTTGGTTCAAAAGGTATCCATAACCATGTTTGATAGTATACACCCCAACCCCCAAAATGCCCCATCACAAACAATTTGGACTTTCATTAGTAGATAATACCCTCTTCTCCAATTTTTTCCATACCTTGCCTTTGTATACCTCTAAGATCCCAACATGCCATGTGATTGGTGGTGTTAATACTCTTAATAAGTCTTCATGATCCAACTGCATGCTTGTGCACTAGTATTAAGATACAAAATTCAATCCAATGCCCTGAAATTTCTTTATTGTTTTCTAAAAAGTTCATCTTGATTGAGTGGTTCACAATGCCCCAAGAATCCTCCCAAAACAAAGTTGAATGATTTTCCTTCACCTTTCAAAAGGAAAAAATATTGAATCAGCAGAGCTTTTTCTTGACACTTCCAAATAAACAATCATTTTTTGTTTGTTTCTAACTTCACATATAACCTCTTTCTAAGATAGATTCCTACATGTTTTTTCCACAAAAGGAATCCCTATGTACTTGGGTGGGACTAAACCTTTAAAATTTTAAATCGATCAAACTCTTTGCTAAATGTCCATCCCAATGTTAAAAATAAGAATTTTCAACTTACTACCATTGATGAGCCCTTGGAGGCCAAGAGGAAAAGGTCCAAAATATTTTTGAATGTCTTGGCTTCTCTCACTCATGCTTCCCTTAGTAGTGTTGTATTGTATACAAATTGTCACGATGGGAGATGGATTCCATCTCCGAGGAAATATTGATTCCTCTTAAAGCACCAACTCTTTTTTCTCGATTTAAAGATCTACCATAGCCCTTTTCCATGAGAAAATACAAGATGGAAGTGGATCTCCTTGGTGGACATTGTTGGCCACATAATTGTTCAACAAATTTTTGATCCAAAGGTTTACTATCTATCGTTAATATAATTATTTGATACATTTAAATACCCACCCCAAACTTGTTTAATTCATGGTTATAATTTGTGACAATTGACCATTCTATTGTCTCAAGTGAGCTAAAGAATTACAACAATATCAAGTTGTTGAATCGCCTAATTTTTTCTTTAATTATTGACTAAGTTAAGTAGGTTTTTGAGGTAACGCATATTATATACGCAACCATAAGGGATTTAAATGCAACCGAAATATGTTCTCTTAATCTATGAATATGAATCTTGTGGAGCATTATGAAACTAACCACTGAAAATTAAATTACACGCTTGTACACAATAAATGTACTCTAACAAAAGCAAACAAGTTGATTTTTCAACAACCATGTGATTGTATCATGCTAAGAGAGGAATCACACACCATTCAAAACAAGAAATCTATTCTATGAAAAACAAGAAATATCCTCTACAATTTGTTATTTAAACCAAAACATCCATTCCTCAACCAACCATATAATGATTGTGGCATGGTAGGAGAGAACCAATGAGTATCCACATCTAGAGACTAAATGAAAAACATAAACATATACACAACAATGAATTCTCTAACCATGGAATATGTCAACCAACCATATAATGGTTGTGGCATGGTAAAAGAGAACCCATGAGTATCCACATCTAGAGATTGAATGCAAAACATAAACATATACAGAACAATGAATTCTCTAACCATGGAATATGTCATAGCTTGACCAGTTGGATAATCCATGAATTTGTAAACAAATATAGTTGCAAAATGAAATAAGAATGACTGAAGAATATGGCAACAAAAGTTTCAAAGAAAGCTACAACCATTAAGAAAATAAATAACAGGAAAGAAATGTAGGGATAGTACTACAATACAACCAATGACTTCTCATTAATTCAATCTCTATCCTTGATCACCAATAGATTGTACTACAATACAACCAATAACTTCTCATTAATTCAATCTCTATCCTTGATCACCAATAGATTGTACTACAATACAACCAATCATCTCACCTGGAGCTACTGAGGGTTGCAGGAAATGAGATACAATCTCACCAACTACCCATTCAAATTCTTTCGTTCAAAGGTGATACTCCTTCAGCTCATGTTTATTAGTAAATTTACTTCAACGAAGCATATTGAAAAAAAAGAGTGGCATTCTTTTGTGCTTCAATACTCATTTGGTCATCACCAGGAACAAACCTAAGTCTTTTCTAAAGCCTGTTAATTACTTCCACAATCAACAACTTATACTATGAAACAAGAACTAGACACAATTCTTGTTTTTCTCTCTTCTAATTTTAGTAGCTATTATTACCTCTGTTTCAAAAAGGGTTGATACCAGTATCACACATTTTCATTTTGAGGCAGTTTTTTGGGCCTTTGAATCATCTTTGTTGTAAAATATTCTTAATTTCTATTTTCGAGTGTGTTTTATAGAAATCTAACAAAATAACATATATTTAGAAGTAAGTTATAATGAAAAACATATACATTTTGCAATTTTTTTCTTTAAAATAAGACATTTTCGTGGACAAACTTGTAAATTTTTTTAGAAATTAAAGACATTTAAAACCATTTTCAAAGGATTTTCAGATATTTTTTCTATAAACATGATACTATTTTATATTATATTCCAAAAAGTGACGATCCACATAAATTCAAGAAAAACTATACCAAATATTTGTAAATAAGATAATAAAAACATTATATATAGAAATTGTATTTCTAAAATAAAGTATGAAAGTCTAAACATATCTAATATATCTTATAAAAAAGTTGTCAAATCTAACATTTTCTTCAAGACATGAAACTAATCAATAATATCACGGAGGCCAAATTCTTCATCGAAATTGGAATTTTCTGAGCTTGACTTTCTTCAAGGACATCAATGTCCTCTTCAATTGGGTCTTCTATGTATGCAAGATGCCCAAAGTGCTCATTTACAAACATCCCTCCTAATGGGGGTTGAGGCTCTTTTGGCATCTTCGCCACAAGTGTTTCATTAAAATTAAAAAAATACATTAAAAACATTAAAAAAAATTCAAACCCCCCCTAACCCCCGCCACCCCCACCACATTACATTTTTAAAAAATAACTAAATTTTAAACCCCCCTAACCCTAACATCAACATTACATTAAAAAAATAAAATTAAAAATTTAAACCTCGTATCCCCCTAAACTCCCACATTACATTTAAAAAAAAATTAAAATTAAAACCATATAAACCCCCCACAACATTATATTAAAAAACGTTACATTAAAAATAAATTTAAAAATCCCCCCTCCAACCCCTTAAAACCCCCCACAACATTACAATAAACCTAGCATACCCCCAAAGTGAGGGAAATGAAACGTCGAAGAGAACTTCGATATGTTGCAAAAATGAGAGAAAGTTGTGTGTGTAGATAATATAAGTTTATGTGATGAAAGCAAGTCTAGTGACTCTATGCTAGGCATAGTAGTCAATCAATTTTAAAGGAAAACTCTAGTGCAAGTACTAATAAGCAATAAATAGAAACCTTTTGGAATGCTATCTTGTAGTTTATGTATTGAGTATAAATGTAAGGTATGCCATTTTTACAAAGCCATAAATAGGTGTGCATTGAGTATAAATGCAAGATATGTCATTTTTACAAACAAATGTTGTAGGGAAACTTAGTATGTGTTTAAAAAAAAATGTTAAATAATTAAATTACTTTATTTTTGGAATGCGAAATCATGGTTATGTTTTGGCATTGACATTCCTCTAATACTCATGATAAATTTTGTTATGAAATAAAGATCAAGTGGAAGTAAATAAAAAAGTAGATACATATAAAGCNTGATGTATAAAATTTGATTATATATTGTGAAAAAAATAGTTAAACAATTTGAAAATAAAATGTTAAAAAAATTAACATATAATAAAAAAAGATGATAGCTTATTTATATTAACTTGTTTTTATTATAATAATATAGAAATATGTTAATATAACATATTAGATAGAAAATAAATATAAAACTTTTAGTATAATATATATTCTTAAATTGAGATGGAGCTTATACTCCAAGAGAGGAAGTCGTTATTATACAATAAGATGTATTAGCAATAGTATTTATAAAACTGGGAAGTAAACTGATGAAGGTGGAAAGTACCCAGCTTTTCTATAGGGGAGCTGCTCCTGATCCTCAACGTAAACATAGAGTAACCAGAAAGATCTGTGGGCCACCACTCTAAATGCAATTATTCATACAATTAATAACAATTGCAGAGGTAGAGTGTTCCAAAGAAAGATATGTTAACGAATGTGTCCATCCTGTACCTCTATTCAAACAATCTCATCGGCAACATCTCGCCGTCAATAGGGGATATCGCATCTCTGACATTTCTTCTTCTTGAGGAGAATGAATTGAGCGGAGCTCCACCATCCAGTATGGGAGGTCTCGTCACTCTGAAACATGTCACGATGACAGGAAACATGATAAAAAACCCCATTCCGAAGAGTTTCTCTTGCATATAGATGTTTTTCCATCATAGGTGGGAGTTGGACCAAATCACCTATTGCTGAATGAGTGATTGTTTTGTTTCAGAAAACACATACACAAGTGACTCTCAATCTCCACAAACAATTTAGGCCCTATGAAGCTCATCTTATCAATGAGAATGTATTGAATATGTTTCATCTCTTCTTAGAACATTGATAGGGATTGTCCTTGTAAAGGCTTCATGTCCTTTATAGGAATCCAAAGCCCTGAATATATAGTGGCTATGTGTATGTTAAACATTGCAACTCCAGTAGGAGCGAGCAACAGTATTGGGCTATGGCTAGAGGTTGCTTGAAAAGATAGTGCTTTCTTATGGTGCTTATAAGGTAGAATTTACATGTTCCCAAAGTTCCTTGGATGATCATCTTCAATGGATATTTAGTTTCTTGTGAATGTTGTAGGACTATGTCAAATATAAGTTGTTGATTGTGAGATAATATATTTGTGGAAGTAGGCAAGGGAGTGTTATCTTGTATTACTTCTGCACTCCTTCGATTGAAGTCTATGTAGTTTGGTGTAGTCTCCAATGTATATGTTGATACTTATGGACAATTCCATATATGGTTGGTGTCAAAATATTTGATCTTCAATGCATTAGTTTTATATAACAATATATTTGTGCTCCATCCTCTCCACACAATCGGGAGCACACCGACCTCATTTCTCCAGTAAATTTAACTTCCCAAGTTAAGAACAACCATTTGTAACAAACAAATCATAACACACATACATATAAGAAATCACATGTTGAAACAAATCAATGAAACAACATTAAGAACAACATTTATTCCTTATTAGTATTTGCAGTATTTTTGCCATTTAATTTTCCATGCAACAATTCAATAATTCTTGTCGACAACTCTTCAACATTATTTTTAGTATTACAATTTTGTAAATATAAATTAATAATATATTTATCATTTTTAATTATCCTTCTACATTTCGTATAAATATGATATATAAATATTTATTATATTTATTTCATTCATTTCCATATTACACGCAGCTACAATCATACAATTTTTAAAATGTTTAAATGTATGCTTCTTTGTTTTTCTTTACAACATTTTCAACATTGGTTTTAGGAGCCACTTATTTATCAATGTAAATTAATTATCATTGCCCACTTTTCCTATGAATAAAGGAAGTTGAGCGAAAGATAATGGTTGTCATAGAAAATACACCCATTGCTCCCCACATCACTGGAACGCCGACACATTTGCATGACGATAAATGCATACAAATAAAACACGTAAGCAGACGATAAATATCTATAAGGCCATCCCGACTTTGAAGAGACAGGCCTTCCCCTTCTGAGTTAACGTAATACTACTATTACTACTCGCCTCCTCTTCTTTGGTGGCCAAGTGTTAGCTTCGGAGGAAGAATACATTTTCTCATAGAAATCACTCTTGTTATAATCCCTTGATTCCTATATATAGTCCTATAAGTAAAATCAAATAAAATATATCATAGACTATGCCCATCTAATGTACCAATTGTTTAAATGAAAATCTTTGATTTTTTTGGAATAAACCCCTAGCAGAGGTTATAGTCGTAAATTCTTTCATTTGCACGTAAATTTGGAATAAGGTGAAGCCTAGAAGTTGGTTAACTATGGCGACAAGATTCGGTGAAATCATCCCCTATTACTCACTAGAATCGAAGAGAATGGAATTGTGCCCCTTTCCGTATGCAAACATGGAAGATTGGAGAGCTGTATTCCAAACCCTAGAAAGGAAATGATTAATTTTTTACCCTTGATTCTATTTCGATGTAATGAAAGTACACCACTGATATGGTTTAGAAATCTTTATTTTTTTTTGCAAGAGACGCTAAGACCGAACACGACTTCAGAAGATGCATCTCCCAAGACCCATCTCTAAATACAGACTCAAGGCTTGTTCGTCTTCGAAGGGCGAAGATCATCACAAGTGCAAACTCACATTAACCAGAGTTTCTGATCCCAACTGATCACACTAAGTGTAGAGGGAGAGCATACGCTACTGGTTTTACAGACTCATTGCATGTGAGATCACTACTTTTGATCCCAGTTGATCACTTGAAGCGCAGAGGGAGAGCATACACAACGCTCGACACAAAGGAAATACAGAAAGCTCACTAGACTAAAAAACACTCGGTGCCCAAATGAGGGGAGGAGCACCTTATTTATACGTATTTCGCCGGTAAGCCGATGACCCAAAACCTACACCTAACGGTAAAGAGACTTGATTCGGATCTCATGGTAGTGGATTAAATCACACCTTTTGTTGGGTAAGTCACCCAAACCATGTGAAGGAATCTACGGACTGACAAGTGACTGAACCTTTACACAGTGGAGCTATTGTTAGCGGCCCACGACACTTTCCATTATTCATTGTCATGATTACAAATACATGGGTTTTCGCCACATGTACAACGAACGAATCTGTCAGAATCGCTGTCCAACCCAAATTCGGTATCTGGAAATAAGCAATTTGAAAAACATTGTTCCACATCGGTCTGATCATGAATTCATTAGGAATACAACAAAATTCTCCTTGAAAAATAGATTCAACCTTAAGATTTAAAGGGATCCTTCTCGTATGGACTTTAATATCTAGGAGGTGGCCATTTTTTTTCCATTCTTCTGTCTTTCTGCTGAGTGAAAACAAGGGGTTCAAGAGGAGAGTAAGATCCTCCAAGATTTTGCAGCTTAAATTTAAACCACATATTATTTTGATGTGCTACGATCATGTCTGCTTGAAGGTGTAAGATGAAATTTGCACGTCGTTGAACCCAATATTTCCTTGGAAAGAACTTATCAAGAAAAACTTTTGTCCATCCTGGCCATTGTTGTTGCACCAGTGTAGAAGCATCTCCGCGGATTATTATTTCGCCTTGTTCTCTGCAGAACTACAATATGAGGTTGTAGCTATTCCATGTCAAAAAACCTAGACCGATGTCCACATAAAACAATTCTCGTCCATCTGTATAGGCTGTGTCAATCCAAACATGATTGAGTTGCTGAAGTTGGTGCAAAGCATTCTCTAAGCCTTTAAAGGCTTGTTTTTCCCATCTTTCCATGATTTGAATTTTCAGAGGTGAGGCATTTACTTGTTGAATTAGAGAGAGTGCTAGATATTTATCTGCTTCCTTTTTGCTAGCGCAATTCAATAATCTTCTCTTTCTTCTTCTGACAAGGGATCATTAAAGATCTAAACCTTGGATTTTTTATTTGACGAGCTAGATGCTCCATAGCTGAACATATTGAGGCTAGGTTTCTCCTGTAGTTCTTCTCTAGTTAACTTGTCAGCAACACAATTTAAATAGCACGGTTTATATACAATTTCAAAATCAAAGTTTTGTAACCAAATAAACCATTTTAAAATCCTAGAACTATTTTTTGCCATAAGATTTTCATTCTTGAATATACCAGGCATTATTTTTAGATCTGTTCTAATAATAAAATTGACAGGTTTTAAATAAAGCTTGAAATGGTTTACAGTCTTTTTGATTGCAAGTATTTTTTTGTGGCTTGACGGATTGATCTCTGCGTTTTTGAATTCTCCTGAGGTGTAGCCGTAGATTTCCTTTTTATCTCCATGTTTTTCTGTGAGAATACCTCCCCAAGATTTATTGGAGGCATCTGTTTCAATTACCATTTGACCAGAACCTTGCGGGAGTGAGAGTGGAGGAAGTTATTTCACTTTATCTTTGATTTTCTGGACTGTATCCGTCATATATTTATTCCACTATGGGGGATTTTTCTTTAGTCGTTGTTGCAGCAAATGAATGTCATCTTCCTATCCTTTATAGTATGGCCTGATATAATTCAAGCTTCTCAGAAATATCTGCAGTTGAAATTTTTCCAAATCTTATCAGGGAAGTGAGCAAAAACCCTCAATACATGTTCTTGAAGAATCACCTATCCTTTACTTATTTTGTCTCCCAAAAATTCAATATCCTTTTTGCCAATTTCCATTTTGGATTTTGACAAAACCAACCCATGTTTAAAAACCAAAGAATAAAATTCTTGAAGATGTTTTAAATGTTCCTACAAATTTTTGGAACAAATAAGAATATTGCCTATATACACCAATGCCCATTTCTTTTCTCTGAAGATATCTTCCATTCTTTTTTGGAATTATGATGGTGCATTATCGATGCCAAATGGAAGGACTTTCCATTGATACTGCCCATGAGGAACAACAAAGGAAGTTTTGAACCCATCTTTTGCTTCAATTCCAATCTGGTAAAAACCAGAATTCAAGTCAAATTTGCTAAAAATTGTACATCTTGCTATTCTTTGCAAAAGACAAGATTTATCAGGGAGAGGGTAAAAAACTGGTTTAAGGACTTTGTTCAAGGGTTTAAAATTCACAACCAGTATGGGTTTTCCTCTTTTTATCTCGGAGTGTTTATTGACAACAAATGCTTGACATGCCCATGGGCTCTTAGAGGGTTCTATGAGACCTTTGTCTAATAGTTCTTTTATTTCATTTGCACAAAATTCTCTTTTTGAGGGAGACATGAGGGCAGCAGAGGCTTTTTGGGATTTTTGTTTTTCTAGAGGGTTAAAAGGTAAAGAGACAAAGTACTTTTCTCTGGTCCAAAATGCATTAGGTGATTATGAGGTGCAATCCTTCTCTAATTTTGAGGAAATTTCAGAGAGGGAAGATTCTTTATGCATTTCTGCATAGGCAATGCATCTTTCCATTTTGAACAGTTATGCAAGACTAGGAGAGGGGTTCGATTGACGAACAAGATTCTTACATTTGAAAGAAGCAGAATAGTATAGAGAGGTGTAAACTCATTTATTGTACAAGTAAAAATCATATTGGGCGCATCCACTGTAATGGGGCTGACTTTATGCTAAAAAGGTGAGCCTATTATGCAATCTTCCTTAAGATCATCTAGTTTATTGAGGTGCAAAACTTATTTTATTCCTCCGATGCTTATTGGAAAATATGGAACTCTTCCTTTGAGATGTACCATAGTTCCTTCAATGGCTATACCATGTTCATTTGTTTTTTCCCAGTAAAATGATGGTATAGCATTTCCTTTTGCCAAATTCATTTGGCAACCTGAATCTATCATACAATCAAGCTCATAAGATTTGAATTCAGATGGACAAAACTTTATTTTAATGAAATATTTAGGACAAGTGAACAACCCTAAAGAGCCTAGCGATGGTTTCTTGTTATGGCAATCTTCTGCTTCTAAATCACTGGTGTGCTGAGAATTTTTTGAACTTTCAGCAGCTTTAGGTGACTGTAGTGCTTCAGCATCGACTCTGCACATATCTTCATTAGAGGAATGGTCCTTTCTCTGATTGTTATTTCAAGCATTCTTTTCAATTCCTCTATTTCTTTTACCAACCGCTTTAAAGAATTCTGCTTATCTTTGATTTGTAGTCTACGCAGATTCTCTTTATCTTTTATGAACTTTTGTCTATCCTCATGATGATCAGGATAGTCGTTGTATAACTCTGCAGGCTAGTAGAATGTTGGATTTGTGTTGATTTATGGAGAGACAGATTTCTCTCTTGCTTCTGAGACTTTCTCTTTTGATTTTATTCTTGTTAAAATCCTTCTCTTTTCATCTTTTAGATCTTTCCTTTTTATATATTGATGAACTGGAGTCTTAGCCAATTCTTTGTCAATTCCAACAATCCCAAATTTCGAAGAGACCTTAGGCGGGTTAGAAGAGAACATATAAAAGCTGAAATCGAGAAGACCAAAACATCCTCCTAAATTTGTGTCTTCACCAAAGTCAAAAGAAGAAGATTCAGATGAATCATGGGCAAATTGATCTAAAACAGGGTCAGAATCAGAGGAATTACCTTCTTCTGGTAAGAAGAAAATTTCACCTTTAGGGTAATCTCCTGCTGTACACCAAGCTAGATCCCACCAAGATGGATCTAGTTATTTGGAGAACATAACAACAAGTCTTGGATTTTTATTCTTATTTGTGCATTTGTTAGCCCAGTGACCCTTTTTACTACAAATAAAACATTTTTCTTTATATGCAGGTTCAGATCTTTTCTTAGAATAGGCTTTCTTCTTGAAACTTTTGTCTTTTTTATGCTTGTAGCCTTTATCTAGATGAAATCTAGGTGCACTGGTATACTTGGACTGCTTTTTCTTTTTACAACTACATGAATCACACCCAAAGTGTCATCTATTGTGGGCACCACATCCCCAATATGGAATTTTTGCAACATATTTGCAAAAACCAGGGGAAAACATTGAAGAGTGTCGCTTAAAATATTTAGCTACTATTTTCTCCAGACAATGTTCTTTCCAAGTTTCCATGGTGAATCCATGCAATTGAGAAAGAGAAAGACCCGACAAAGGGATGTTTTTATCTTTAAGATGCTGTTCAACAACATCAGGAACATGGCCAATAAAACTTCTTAAATAATGCTTAAGATATGCAGGCTTATCAGCATCGCCAGAATAAATTAACAGTTTTTGCATATAACAAAAATATTCTTCACATTTATTTAGGTCATAGATTATGGTTGACATAAAAAAAGATGCAATATGTTCATAATCTTCATTTTCATCAGGACCATAGAATTCTTTACCGAGGGCAGTACGAATTTGTTGGTCTGGATCTCCTGCATTTGACATTTCCTCTTTGGATTCTTGGGGAATCCAACGCCACCATTCTAAAGCTAATCCTGAAAATCCATCAACCAGCTATAGTGCTAATTGTTGGCCAGTTATTGTGGTGTCCAGTGTCCTTTTGTATAATACTCAATTTGACAGAATTAGCTGAACAACTGTTCGGATTTGGGTGCGGGATTGGCATTGTAAGTTTAACACAGGTTGATCAGGCATTTGGGAGATCAAATTGTTTATCCCATTTATTCTGAAACTCAGAGAACGAGGAACTGACGAAGGAGAAGTGTCATGAAGTTCTGACATTTCTGTATCAAAAGGAGGAGGAGGACCTGTTCTCTAAGGATGGTTGTGCTCTTGATTGGTTGGGTTTGAAGATCCAACATTCTCTCCTTTAGGGATTCTGAATGCTGATAAATATTTATTTGAAAGGGAATTTGGCATTCTTTTAAACTGGGAGACCATATCTTTTAACTCATTGAGTTCAGCTTGGTCTTCCATTTCTTGACCAAAAATGAATTCTTGTATTTGGTCATATTCTTGAATAATCATCATTCCAAATGAGTATCTTCTTTCATGTTTGGCTTTATGACCTTTTGCTACAAGCTCTAATGCAGTTTGGCTTACATGATTCTTTTTATTACTTATATTATGGGTTCTGGCCATCAATTTTCCTAAGACATCTAGACTTTTTTCTAACTTTTCACTTGCTAAGATAATTACAGTTTTTACTTCTTCTTGACCTGCAAGAAAGTGATAAATTTTAGCTCCTAGCAAACCAATGTGTTCTTTCTCCGTCTGTGCTTTTTTCCTTAGAAGCATAATATCAGAGGCTATGTCATCTATATTTTTTCCGATTAGTTGATGTTGATAATTATTGTAATTAAGCAGCTTTATTTCATCAGAGACAGTTTCATGTGGAGTCAACGATCTATGTGGCATGAACTCTCTTTTAGAAAGACCATCATGAGAAAACTGTCGAAATGGAGTATCAGGAATATTTATTCCTGGATGGAACGAGGTATCACCCTGTGGGTTTGTGGAGGTGAAACCAGGGTCACTTCTAGGGAGATACATCATGTACAAGCTTACTCCTTTGTTTCTGATTTTTAGTCTCTCAAGTGCTTTTCTGCAGGTAGGGCAGTCTGCATGCTGACCTTTATGCTTATTGTTATGAACACCTAAAAAGGAAAGGAGCAAAGAAAAACATGGTTCAAAGAAGGCTGATTTTCAAAAGTATTATTCACAAAGGAAGATTTTAAAACAGGTAGAGAAAATTGAGGAGAAGGAAACCCTTTAGGAAATTTAATAGAGTTTGAAAATTTGTCAAAGACAAGGGGTTTAGGAATAGAGAGTTGTTGGTTCTTATTTTTGTCAAAGTCTCTTAACTCTCTGTATCTTACCTTCCATTGCTTTGGGTAACTAATGCTAGTCCAGTCAAATGTGACAGGGGTGGAATTTTTAGACTTATCAGTTTCCACCATGCTGAGCAAGCGTGAACTTTCATGGACTTTAGGAGTAAGAGGTGGAAGGGAATCATTTCCAAAGCGAATGACAACCAGAGATTTTAGTTGAATGATTTTGGAGCCAGTATCCATTTTAAAACCTAGAGGATGAATATAGGCTTTAAGTAAATCATAGATGTAGGGGTCATCCAAGCTAACATAATATTTAGGAAAGATAGTACCAAAAAATGGGCCATTGTGTAATGGGCCTTCAAAACCTCTAATTAAAGAATTAAAAAAATCTAAGTGGAGGGTATCCAAAACACAACACAAAGAAGAAACATTCATATAGGGTGAGCCCTAAATTGATAACTCCCAGATGCACATATTTGTAACCTTTTGTCTTTTCCAGGTCAATTTGTTCTTTATCAATGAGATTAATGTGAATGGGCTCTTCCTGGTCAGTGAAGGTGATATCTAAGGAATTGATTTTAATTTGTGTGCTTGACTTATATTGCCACCATTTCATTTTCTAAACCTTAGAGGGTAATATCTCAGGCAATTTCCAGTCAGGGGAAGGTATTGTATCATCAATAGTTATAATGGAAGATGAATCTCTAGAAGCTTGAAAGGATGATCTCCTTTTAGTTAAAGAGATTGTAGTTTGATCTGCAAATTGGAAATCCAGATATGTTAGCCCTACAGAGTCCATTGAAGGATCCATGGAACACTTGCTGGAATCGGGCAGTAAAGAAATAGTTTTTGGCTTTAAGATATCCTACGGGTCTATTGAGAGGCAAGACTAGTGGACTTACGATGACTGAAACCTATGGCTATAGCCACCAAAACTCCGAAATACACTCAAATATAAAAAATATTCCACATGGATACTTTTGCAACAAGAAATGAACTATGTTCTCATATTGCTAATACAAAAATATTTCCAGAATGTAATACATAAATTTGGTTTAAAAGAGATTTTGAAACTTACAAAGAGATGATACAAATGTCGCATTGGATCTGATACCAAGAGATGCTAAGACTGAACGCGAACGTGAATTTAGAAGATGCATCTCCTAAGACCCATCTCTAAATACAGACTCAAAGCTTGTTCGTCTTCGAAGGGCGAAGATCATCACTAACGCACACTCACATTAACCAGAGTTTTTGATCCTAGCTGATCACACTAAGTGCATAGGGAGAGCATACACTACTGGTTTTACAGACTCATTACACGTGAGATCACTGCTTTTGATCCCAGCTGATCGCTCAAGGCACAAAGGGAGAGCATAGACAATGCTTGAAACAAAGAAAATACAGAAAGCTCACTAGACTAAAAAACACTCGGTGCCCAAATGAGGGGAAGAGCACCTTATTTATATATATTTAGTCGGTAAGACGGTGACCCAAAATCTACACCTAACGGTAAAGAGACTTGATTCAGATCTCATGGTAGTGGATCAAATCACACCTTTTGTTGGGTAAGTCACCCAAACCATGTGAAAGAATCTACATACTAATGAGTGACTGGACTTTTACACAGTGGAGCTACTGTTAGCGGCCCACGATGCTTTCCATTATTCATTGTCATGGTTACAAATACATGGGTTTTCCCTGTCGGAATCGCTTTCCAACCTAAATTCGGTATCCAAAAATAAGCAATTTGAAAAACATTGTTCCACATCGGATCCGATCATGGCTGCATTAGGAATACATCAGAATTCTCCTTGAAAAATAGATTCAACCTTAAGATTTAAAGGGATCCTTCTCGTATGGAATTTATTATCTAGGAAGCGGCTATTTTTGTCCATTCTTCTGTATTTCTGCTGAGTGAAAACAAGGGGTTCAAGAGGAGAGTAAGATCCTCCAAGATGTTGCGACTTAAATTTAAACCACATATGATTTTGATGTGCTACGATCATGTCTGCTTGAAGGTGTAAGATGGAATTTGCACGTCGTTGAACCCAATATTTCCTTGGAAAGAACTTATCAAGAAAAACTTCTATCCATCCTGACCATTGTTGTTGCACTAGTGTAGAAGGATCTCCGCAGGTTAGTATTTCGCCTTGTTCTCTACAGAACTGCAATATGAGGTTGTATCTATTCCATGTCAAAAAACCTGGACCGATGTCCACATAAAACAATTCTCATCCATCTACATAGGCTGTGTCAATCCAAACATGATTGTGCTGCTGAAGCTGGTGCAAATCATTCTCTAAGCTTTTAAAGGCCTGTTTTTCCCATATTTCCAAGATTTGAATTTTCAGAGGAGAGGCATTTACTTGTTGAAGTAAAGAGAGTGCCAGATATTTATCTGCTTCATTTTTGCTGGCGCAATTCAAAAAATCTTCTTTTTCTTCTTCTGACAAGGGATCATTAAAGATCCAGACCTTGGATTTTTTATTTGATGAGCTGGATGCTCCATAGATGAACATATTGAGGCTAGATTTCTCCTATATTTCTTCTCTAGTTAACATGTCAGCAACACAATTTAAATAGCTTGGTTTATATATAATTTCAAAATCAAAGTTTTGTAACCAAAGAAACCATTTTAAAATCGTAGAACTATTTTCTGCCATAAGATTTTCATTATTGAATATAGCGGGCATTATTTTCAGATATGTTCTAATAATAAACTTGACAAGTTTTAAATAAAGCTTGAAATGGTTTACAGTCTTTTTGACTACAAGTATTTCTTTGTGGCTTGACAGATAATTGATCTTTGCATTTTTGAATGCTCCTAAGGCATAGCCACAGATTTCCTCTTTATCTCCATGTTTTTATATGAGAATATCTCCCCAAGCTTTATTGGAGGCATATGTTTCGATCACCATTTGACAAGAACCGTGCAGGAGTGAGAGTGGAGGAAGTTGTTTCACTTTTTCTTTGATTTTATGGACTGTATCCATCATATCTTTATTCCACTTTGGGGGATTTTTCTTCAGTTGTTGCTGCAGCAAATGAATGTCATTTGTCTGTTCTTTGTAGAATGGCCTGATATAATTCAGGCTTCCCAGAAATATCTGCAGTTGAACCTTTTTCAAGATCTGATCAAGGAAGTGAGCAAAAACCTTCAAGACATGTTCTTGAAGAATCACATGTCCTTTACTTATTATGTATCCCAAAAATTAAATATCCTTTTTGCCAATTTTCATTTTGGATTTTGACAAAACCAACCCATGTTTAAAAACCAAAGAATAAAATTCTTGAAGATGTTTTAAATGTTCTTGCAAAATTTTGGAACAAATAAGAATATCGTCTATATACACTAATTCCCATTTCTTTTCTCTGAAGATATCTTCCATTCTTTTTTGGAATTCTGATGGTGCATTATTGATGCCAAATGGAAGGACTTTTCATTGATACTTCCCATGAGAAACAATAAAGGCAATTTTGAACCTGTCTTTTGCTTCAATTCCAATCTGGTAGAAACCAGACTTCAAGTCAAATTTGCTAAAAATTGTACATCCTGCTATTCTTTGCAAAAGACTAGGTTTATCAGGGAGAGGGTAATGGATTGGTTTAAGAACTCTGTTCAAGGGTTTAAAATTCACAACCAGTTTGGGTTTTCCTCTTTTTATCACAGATTGTTTATTGACAACAAATGCTCGACATGCCCATGGGCTCTTAGAGGGTTCTATGAGACCTTTGTCTAATAGTTCTTTAATTTCGTTTGCACATAATTCTCTCTCTGAGGGGGACATGAGGGAAGTAGAGGATTTTTGGGCTTTTGGTTTTTCCATAGGGTTAAAAGGTAAAGAGACAAAGTACTTTTCTGGTCCAAAATGCATTAAGAAAATCTAAGTGGCAAGTATCCAAAACACAATCTAAAGAGAATCTAATTGGACCCGCTAATTTATTTCAATAGAGTAAATCTCTCATAAATGCATGTCATATAAAGAGAATGATACACAGGTAATCAGGTGAGTAACTAAGGAAAATAAAGTTTGGTTCCCTTCTTTACCTTTAAAAAATGTAAAGGTGAAGAAACCAATATATTTACTCAATTTAGAGATGACAAATAAATAATGGAATTGAAAGGACAAATTTTGTTAACTAATAAAAATGAAAGAAGGTTTTTTTTTATGATGTTTTAGATGTAAACTTTGAAGAACACGAACTAGAAGTGGTGGAGGAATATTAAAGCGGTTTCTAGTTCCAATTATGTACTATTGAATTCATGAAACCCTATTTGTCTTATGATGAATACTAAGCAAGTTAAGACTGTCCACGCATAAGGAACAGTGGATATAAATTGGATGTATGTGAGATTTTAAGAGAGAGTGCATATTATTTATTATACATATATACATAAGAAAGATTTGGATGTTCCACTTGAAAGATTTGGATTTACTATACATATATACACAAGAAAGATTTGGATGTGTCTATTTTTCTAGAGATTTTAGTGGCATCTAAGAGGTTCTTTGCAAAGATCTATATTGCAAACATGTTTGTACTTTATACATGTTTGCACTTTATACCTATTTTTGAGATATGGAACGTGGCATTGTTTGGATTGGCTAAAGAAGAATTGTTTTTCATTTTAGATGTAGTTCTTTCTGCTATAATTCTTAGCTATGTGGTGGAGGCTTCAACACACCTTGTTATTCTGTTGATTTTGTAAAGTACAGTGATGGATATTGTAGCCCCTGGCCTGAGGATTATTGAATATTTTCACGCCCTTCATTTGAATTTTGGATTGCTCATCAGGAAGTTTCCTGTCATGATTATCAAGGATTTTTTTAATGAAAAGATTGTGTAATGGAAAAGGAGTAAACTTTCTACCTGACCATTTGCACCGATCGGACGACCAACAATGCGTGATGTGACAGCTCACTCAAGCTAGATCGTCCGATCGGTGCAAATGGTCGGGTAGAAAGGTTACTCGTAATGGAAAATGTCGAAGCCATATCATGAGGATAATGAATAATGGAAAATAGTTGCAGTGAGGTATTGCTTGTTGCGAAAGTTATGAGAGTAATGAAAATCTTAACCCTTTGAAAGGGAGGCCGCGTCGCCGACATCATTTGTTAGCTTTGGGTTTCCTTTATTTGCAATAATATTCTTCATACTATAATAATTATTTAAGTCAAAACATGAAGGCTCATACATGAACTCTAACCCTTGTTTTGTCAAGTGTTGCATGAATATGACAAAATGCCTCCCTTTGTCTATGTTGCAGATATCACTAGCATCAATATAGACATTATAAATTCCAACTCCTTCCTTTGCTAAACCTTTTATGATGTCTGTCACATTAATTCGTTGACATATACTCGTTGTGTTTTGTGAAAGGTTTTGTCTGCGTACGGCCACAATGGGGAGAAATTTCACCTTCGCTCTCTCCTCCCTTCCCCATGACCCTCCTCCCTCGCCTCTCCTCCTCCCTCCCCCATCCTCCTTTGTCCCTGCGGCCCTCGTCTGCCTTCTCCTTCGTGGTTGAGCTCGCTTGGGCACCAAAGGGTCTCCCCTCATGAGCGACGCCATTCTAGGGGGTTAGGGGGTGTTTGTTTTATTTATTTTTTCTTTTTAATGTAATGTTGTGGGGGAGGCGGGTTTAAGGGGTTAGGGGTTTCATTTTGTTTAATTCCTTTTTATTATATCGAGTCCTTCATCTGCATAAAATATAGATGTTTGTAATTGAAACTCTAAAGATGTTTTTGAATATTTATATGAATAATTTGTTCTTGTATGGTCTAATATATGATTTCATTATGAATCAAATCATTATTTTTTTGATTTTATATGGTTAGAGTGGTGAAATTATTTATGAAATATTTGTTTTTGTTTAATATGCAAGTTTCAAAAATGTTGTAATTTTTCTCTGGAAGAAAAAATATTTTTCCAATTTAGGGGTTGATTTTAAAGTTTTTGTAAACAACAAGATGGGATGTTTAGGCCATAGCTCTATTTTTTACCCCCCAAAAAAACGTGTATACTAGTATCAACACTTTTCTTTTGGGGGGTGTTTTTGGTGTCTTTTATGCAAAAATCACCGTTTTTATGGCTAGAGTTCTCGTTCTTAGTATAAAGTTCTCGTTTCATAGTATAAGTAGTTAATCTCTATGGGATGCATATATGATGGTTTTCTCATATCAATTTTGAATGTATTCTGGCCATTCCAGATGAGCCTCTTGATATTTACAAGCAGAGGCCACAAGTGATCTCCACTGGGTGTAATGTCCATTCCTAATTGTCACACATCTGCATAAAATACGTTCTAGAATTCTAGGATTGTTTTCAATTAGAAGAAATTTGGATGAAAAATACCTTAAAACTATATAAACAGCCCTAGGCTTTCAAGTGACAGAAACAAAGAAACCCACTCTAGACGTGATACTCAACACTATAACACAAAGCCTATTGGAGTTGAAAGCACCACTACAAAAGTGGACGAGGAAGAGTTCAACGTATTTTTCTACGTTCTGTTTATACAAGACTAAATGAATAGGATGACACCCTTACCATTTAGTTTATAGTTTGCATTTGAAAAAATATATTGTTTTTGTGTGTTTTAGCATATGGATAAATATGCGCTCTCCATTTCAACAATCCAAAAAATCACTTTTGAGACATTGTGAAAGGTTACCCCTGATCTGAAATGTTCGGTGTAAAAGTCATTGTTTTTATTTTGATTTTGCTGATAGAATGGTAACTAAACCGCTTTGTGACAATGGCGATAGTGTTAAATTCATTCACACTAACACAAAAACATAGTTTACTCAATTGAAATAATTATCTAAACTGTATTAAATTGTGTTTTTCATGCTCATTTGTACGCTTCCAAAATGGTTATGTATTTGCACCCATTAAGCTTTCATGTATTCTTTGTTTTGTGTACATTGCTTTTGATAGTTTTTGTATTTTTTATCAAATAAGTTCTTAAAATAAGTTTTATTTATTTATTTTTTATTTTGTTTCTTATCCTTAAATGTGTTTAAAACAAGTATTCAATTTATGTTATTTTAAGTTGTTTAGTATATACCCTAGCTTATTATAGTAACATTAACACATTGAAGAAGCTATAGACATGTCGTTAGCCTTAACCATTTGCGGGGAGCCTTTTAGCGATAGATAAAGGTTACTGTTAAACACAAACTATTTGCGGGATAACTCTCGTCACCCCTTAGCTTTATGTCAGCTCACAGAATTAATGCAGGAGCATATGTTTATTGGAGAATTAATGCAGTGGCATATGTTTATTGGAGTGTTTGCTTCACAAAAGAAACTGCGTAGTAGCAATTTTTTTTGGTTAAAAAATGAATGTTTATTCGATTGTCCCTTTTGACAAATGAAAGTGCGTGGATGTAATCCCTTTTATTTGTTAAAAAAATAAATGCTTATTGGAGTGTCTCCTTGACAAATGAAACCGCATTATTGTTTTGTCTCTTTGACAAATGAAAGCATGTAGTAGTATGGGATGATTTTTATTTTTAAATATGTTTAAACAAATAGATCTGGGCTTAATTATGCCATAGAATTTACAATTGATTGTTTTATCTTGGTCTCTTTTAATTTATATATTTATTATTTTGTTAAAAAAACATATTAATAATTATATTTGGACATTACTATCTCGCGGCTCTTTTGATATATTAGTTTTAATATTAATTACTATTAAATATTACTAGTAATATTAGCTACTATTATACATTAATATTAGTTAAAAGTTTTTTGGCCCAATAGTTTTATAAAATATTAATTATAATATAATATTATTATAAATTAGTTATAATACTAATTACTTATTTCACATAATACCTACAATATGGATGGGTTTATTAGTTTTTTTTAACAGAAACTAAAAAGGGGTATATATAAAAGTTAGTTGTGCACAGCCATTCAATACAGATATGGTGGACCAAAGTATCTGTGCATAGCAGAAGAGCTGCACAAAGGGACTATCCACTGTGTTTCCCAAAACATTCCAAAATGAGTTTGTTCAAAACTTATAGAGCTGTGGGTTGTATAAACCCTTACATACTGATTACATAAAAGTAAACAAAAAAACATTCAAACAAAGCTAGACAGTAGCAGGCTAAGGATTGCCTCTTGGTTTTCTTGGCTGGACCACTGATTCCTCCTCCATTAGAAGCACGGCATCATCAGTCGCTGCATGGACTCGGCAGCTCTTATTCATGGATATAAATTTCTGGAGGTCCTCTTGGATCCTATCTACCTTCCCCATTATTTCACGAAGACTGCTTTCGTTGTCATCGATGCGTGAGTGGTGGTTGCTAATCTGGAGTGAGGTACAGCTGACTGTGTCTTCCATTTTTTTAACCACCCGAGCCATCTCCCTATTGTCCATAACGCTGTTGGAAAGCAGTTCATACAAACGCCTTAAGTTATTCTTGATGTCCATAATCCCCGCGTTTTCACCATCCTAGGCCATTTTGCCAGCTTCTGACAATAAGGTGATTCGGGCGAACTGGTTCTGAATAGCTTGAACAGGACTTGCAGGTTCTAAGATATTGTTGAAGCAGGATCTTAGCACGAGGAGCTCCCTAAACAACAGTGATTCAACGTTTCTTCCACAGGCCAAGGTGCCCACGGCTCCCTCTTGCCACCCTATACACCTGCAACCTATGACCGAGCTGCTGCCCCAGTTGCCAACGAGACCTGAACCAGGAGAGACAGTCTGTGAAATTGAGAGAGAACTACACAAACAGGGGGAAAAGGCTGCAAGGGCCAACCTTTCTTTCACCACTGATCGAGTAAAAGGAAGAACCTGCCACGGGAGGCCTTGCAGACTCCCTTCACCAATGCCTGCGATAATATTCAACAATAATCGCAGAGCTTCATATAATCCAGGGCCGAGAAAGGAAAATGAATGGGAGAACATAACGCTATCAGCAGAGGCCATAGAGAAAAACGAGATAAGATCATGAGCGTGCGAGGGGTAAATGAAAATCTCCCCGAAATGAAGAGCATTTAAAACCATTACCAACAAGAGATGGAGATGACAGCGAAGGGGCCACGCGGCAAAGGAAGGAGGAAGGGGAGGACTGAGAAGTAAATGGGAGGAGGCAGTGGAGAGGAGGCCAGCTACGAGGTGACGGAGGGCTTTGAAGATCGTGAGGGAGGGAAAAGAAGGGGGCGGTGAGGGGGGAAGGAGGATAGAGGGGGGGCCAAAGGTAAAGGAGGGATAAGGGAAAAGGAGCAAGGAAAATGAGAAGGAGATAGAAGCAAGGAGGCAAAGAGTGAAATGGGGGAGAGATAAACTCATTTTTAAATGAATTTGGTTATTGAAGGGTCGGAGTGGGGACTTCCAACACCTCATATTAAGGTATAAATTTGAGAGTGGGGTGATTTACATCCTGACTATACTGACCTTGCGAGAAAGAGGCTCCCACATTAGCCAGGCTGTCTGCAGTTGAATTATTGTGCCGAAGGATATGGTAAGCTTCATAGTTGCTGGACATAAGAAGCGTGGCTTTTCCATATAGACGTCGACAATTTACAGCGCCCGTAATGTATCCATTGATCAATTTATAGATGACATGCCTAGAGTCCCCAATAATCAAGGCCTTACGAATTTTTTTGACTTTGAGAATATGGAGGCTTTGGATAAGAGCCAACCACTCAGCTTCATTATTAGTTCTGATGTCGAGCCCCCACACGAAAGTAAGTTCCACATGTCCTCCGGGATTCAGGAGAATCCCCCTCACGCCTGCCTCCCCAGATGGGTTTATTAGTTACTATTATATATTAGTTACTATTATATATTAATTATATATTGGATTTAATATTAATTACTATTACTATTATATATTATATATTGTTCACGTATTACCTAAAAGATGGATAGGCATATTAGTTATTATTATATATTAATTATATGTTATGATATTAGGTAAAAGTTATGGGACCCAACTTTTAAAGATTATTATATAATATTAATTACTATTACTATTATATATTATATATTAACCACATATTACCTAAAAGTTGCATGCATATATTAGTTTTTTTTTAACAAAAACGAGTAGGTTTTATATTAATAAAACTGTGGGTGAGCCATCCAAGATGTTACATCTGAGAGTTCTTTGCAAACAAAATTTTTCATCACAGCAAATGGAAATACTACTACTGTTTGAAAGTAAAGACATGGGTACTGATAAAGGCCATTACAAAAACTGGCAAGCCCCAACTTATAGTCAGATAAACAGTCATATGAGAAGAAAAAAACTAAAAACTAGCAGGTAACATTATGAAAACTATAACCCGGAATTCAGCAATGACGAGAGTCCATCAAAATCGCAGCGGGATTTTCCACAAGATGAATTTCAGACTGGACGCATTTCTTTTCCTACTGGAGCTTTACGAATTTTCCCTCCAGATTTTCAATTCTGGAATCCATATCGTTGAGCTTGTCGTGAATGCCTTCTTCTATATTCCAGAGCGCTTCATTGAATTCCTGCCTTGTCTGAACCAGATCCGCCTCTACCTGCTCGAATATGTGGCCTCCTTCTTCGTCTAGGTGCTGGATAAACCTTGTTTGAGCACGGAGTCTTCTGCAGATCTCCCTTAATTTCGTTGCAAGTTCCAATAGAGGGTCAGGGCAGGGGGCAGCTGAGTACGAGCTTGAAGCCATGCTCAATGAAAGAGGCCAAAACATGAAAAACGAATTAGTAGAGCCAAGCCTAATTTCCTGAGTATTCCACCAATCAGAGCAGATAAACATCCACATATTGCTGCTTCCCTGAAAACCAAGTATAAGATGTTGTCTCAGAGAAATCTCGCACAAATCCTTCCCATGCAGCAGGGTACAAGAAGGGGTACGATGGCCATCAGATCACATGAGGCTGAGCTCATCCATCGCAGGTCTAGGATACAAAAGACCAATTCTGTTTTTTCCAGAGTGGGCGGATTCAATTAAAGGATGGGTTTGCATGGTGCTACGTGTATCTACGTTAGCTCGTGGTTTTGGAGACCGCCACCTTATCTTCAACCTTGGGTCATGAGAGCTGTGGTTCCGACCCTTGGTTCTATGGGAGCAGAAAGGTGCTTGTGTCCCCATTCAAAAATAAGACCCCTTTGCCCAAGGGGACTGCTTCATTAGCAACAAGATCCGCTTCTTCATTCAAACCTCTGAGAATATGGAAGAAGTGAATTTGACGAAATGAAGAAGTTAGTACCTGGATTTTCCGGAGAAATTGCTTTAGTTGGCTTTTCAAAGGGAGTTTATGGGAGATGATCAAGTGGATGATCAACCTAGAGTCGCTAAAAACAATGAGCTATGTAATACCATGGGTTAAGGCTTGAAAGAGACCTTGCAAGAGTGCTAATGCTTCAGCAATGTTATTTGTGTTCGGACCAATTCCCCAAGAATACTTGAAAGTCAGATTGTCATCAAGGCCAAAGAGAACCTCTCCCCCTCTTGCCACCCCTGGTTATGATATTAGTTACTATTATATATAATTACTATTACTATTATATATTATATGTTGGCCACATATTACCTAAAAGATGGATGGGTATATTATTTATGATATTAGTTAAAAGTTATTGGACCCAACTTTTGACGATTATTATAAAATATTAATTATAATATAATATTATTATATATTAGCTATAATATTAATTACTATTACTATTTAATATTATATATTAGTCACTTATTACCTAAAAAATGGATGGGTATATTAGTTAAGATATATATATATATATATATATATATATAATCCCAAAGAAAAAAAGCGTGTATTTATATTAAATTCAAAAGAGTCTTAACATAGTTTGTTGCATACCGTTATTAACAGCTAGAAACAAAATCATAATATGTCTCCAAAAAATTTAGACAAAAATCCTGAAAACTTTAGAAAACTTTAGCTTCAGTTACTGAGCTGAAAAATATGTCAGGGATATAGTTCTCCTTGAGCTAAACAAAGAGCTAAGAGTGTGGTAGAAAACCGCTTATGTTTGTGACTGGCGGTATATTTCAAAAATGAAGAAGTCAAAATGTTTAAGTGACGGTTCCTGTAGGAAGTGCTTCTATGAATGGTCTATGAAAGAACTCATACACTTCCTCTTCCTTGTTTTCAAAAAATTTCTAGGTTCTGTGTTCTATGTTCACTCCATGTTCTATCTTCACTCCTTTCTTTGAGAGGCGGTCTACAGTTGAGTTCCTTTCCCTGTAAACATGGCGACATGAAATGTAATTAAAATTTGTCCAGAGTCTCTTTACCTCTTCATAAAATGAAGTGAGGGCAAGATTTATACAATGCTGAACTTTGTTCACCCAATCGATAACTATAAGTGAATCTCCAAAAATCTGAAGTTTTCTGCAGCCTTTTTCTAGGGTGAAGTGGAGAAAGAGTTTCATAGCCATGAGCTCTGCATAGTTATTTGTGCCTTATCCAAGACCCATTTGATATATATATATACATATTGGTAAGAAATGGGACATTATATTACTTCATTGAAACAAAAATTGATACAAAAACATGTCTTCCCGAAATGGTAAACTAGACATTAAAGAGAGATCTGAAAGATTCCATGCCTAAGTTGGGAAACTAGGGGCAGACCATTCTTAACAAATTCCATAGACAAAATCTATGCAGAGCTTCTGCACTCCAACCTTTAAAACTATTGTACATGAAAAAATAGAGAGAAATCACACACAGAACTATCAAGGACAAAAACGAACAAAGGGAAAGGATTACTCCATGTGCATGGAGGTACCAACTTCTTCGTCATCCTTTTTCTTAGATTTCTCTGACTTTAAATCGCTTCCTCGGTCACTAGGGGCATAGAGCGGGAAATGAAAGCGAGGATTAGAGAGATTGAGGAGCTTATTCATGTGAGCAACAATTTTTTAAACATCTTCCTTTATGAGCCCCACAATGAGGCTCACCATGTCCATAATCACAATGAAACCAAACATCAAATTGAATTCACCTTGAATTTATTCTTCCATCGTGGAGATGGCTTTAATAATGTAGTTGAGAGTTTCTTCTGCTAGAATCTGAATCCAGTTGATGTTAGGCTCCTCAAATTTTGCTTCATCAACCGAAACCTCTCGCGGACAAGCCTCATTTAAATCCAAGCTCCTTATAGCCCGCTCCCACAGCCTCGCTTGCTTCACATCCTTTGGCGCTGCAACATGGGTACATGAATGCTCTTGCCAACCCCATAACCAGTATAACGATGTTGAACATAACTCTAGACAATAAATATAACAAAGTGCTCGAGGAAGGGTTCCCCGATGAACCAATGTCTGCAATAAATTCCCCCACGAATCCAAGCCACAACCTTACACTTCAAAATGACTATTAAGACTGGATGGTACCACAAAATCACCAGAATGACAGTCGCCATGCGCAATTGGATATANTAAATTCACCCACGAATCCAAGCCACAACCTTACACTTCAAAATGACTATTAAGACTGGATGGTACCACAAAATCACCAGAATGACAGTCGCCATGCGCAATTGGATATATGCTATGCCAGGCAAACAATATTTAGCATGGTGCAAAGAATTTAATGCGGCTGCAGCATGCTTGATGATAGTTGGATCTCGAGTTGTTAGAGATTCAACGGTCATCAATCATGCTGCAGCTGCATTAAATGCTTCGCATCATGCTACATATTTTTTTTCCATCCAGGAGCATTGAATTTGAACCATGGCATAAATAAATTCCTGCATCCCATCAAAGGCGATCCTGTATAGCATATTTAATATGAGTTTCGGACGTGAGGGGATGACCAGTTGGGTGGCACACGTCTCACACTCAACCTCTTCCCTGTTTCCCTCCACTTGTGCACCTTGGATTCATGGATATATTAGTTATAACATTAATAATTATTAATATTACATATTATATGGGTTATCTATTATATTAATTTCATTTTCAATATTTAAGATAATTTCAGACAGTTTGGATGGTAGGCAAAAAAATTTACTTATCTCCAAATTATATGATAAAAAATTTCTTCTCATGTACTTTTAATTTTTAAAATATTTAGATTGGCATGGAATTTGTATTAGGGTTCAACATACCATTTTTTAACCAAATTTTCCCTAATGCTTAATCAAACTCATATTTATAAACATTTTTAAATTCCTTCATTTTCATTTTCAGAAAATCAAGCTTTTGTGATTCAATCCAAACAACATCTATACCATATTCACCATATAGAAATTGAATAATATCTCCAAGTGACTTCTTGACATTCCCACCATATTTAACCATTATATCCTTGGTAGCCTTTACAAGGTGCCTATGTAAGTAACCTATTTCCGAATTCTTCACAAGTGTATGTATTAAACCTTCTCTACCTCCTATTGCATGAAAAAATAATTCTTAGGCAGTTAGGCCACAAAGATAAGGGTTCTCCACAAAACCACAACTTTCTCGACCATTATCATCCTTTGTGAAATGGGGAAGAGTTCGACTGACAAATCCATATGGAATTTGTTTTCCTATTACTAAGTCTTGTATCTTAACTCTTCAAAAGCACTTTAAGCAATTCAAACTGTCCTTCAATAGCTTAGAGCTCAGATGACCTTTAGGCAACAAATCCTTGAATCGACTTATAATTTGTCAAGCTAGTTTCTTCAACGATCAGAATTTGTTTTGCACTGTATTCCTTGAGATAGTCACCCAGTCTAGTGATACAACAATTTATATTCCAAGATCTGATTTTCATTACCCTTGGTCATTGTCCTTTACTACAACTTTGTATTTACTTCTCAATTTCTCCTTTGCATCTCCACTTTAGTCTTGACCATTTCTTCAAGTTTTGCAGGACTTTGTTATGAGAATCCTTGTTCATAGAATTTTTGATATTTCTAACTCTTCCTTAGCACATGAGATTGCCTGGCCTGAATTATCAATTTGTTTTTTCTTTTCCAAACTTTATTTACTCTTTCATTTCTTGATGGATGAAATTTGTTAGGACTTCTGTAGTCCCAAGCCTTATTCCCAACTTGTTACAGTTCTAACACTTTATGATATACTTAACAGAACCATGGCCCTCTTCTAGTGTACAATTCACAATTCAAATCTTTGTTCCCATTACAAGAAAAACAATAACCATTAAATGATGGTTCATACATGGAATTATAATTCCATTCTAAAGATTCGTGACTTCTAATGTTGTTTTGTACTGAAGAATGCGTCCTTCTGAATTCTCCTTCATTTTAAGGTTCACAATTTTTCCTTCTAGCTTCATTTTCTCGGTGTGAAGAAAATGGACCTGCTTCATTACTATAAGTAGGATTTCCTTTAGTTTTGGCTTGAGGAGACTTACTAATATCACCTATATCAAAGCCATTACATGATTTATCAAATGTATATTTATGCGTTTTAAGGATTTCATTCAAGGTTTCGATGCTCTTATTGTATTTTTCATTTAGCTCTTTTTTTTTGACAAAATTTCAACTTTTTCTTTGAGCTTGGCATTCTTGGTTTCCAACTCATGAATTTATTATTCCTTAGTTTTTCCATCCTCTAACCGATCCTTGAGCATAATGATATCTTCGGATTCTTTCTTATCTGTGATAGCCTTTCTTTCTGATTCCTTTTCTTAGCATACTTCCTCCTCTTTTAGCTAATTTTCTAAGTATTCTTGAGTATTCTTTGCCTCCTCTACTTGGGCTCTTAGAGTCATAGTCTCTTGATATTATTTCACATGTTGTAGCAATCATTCTTTTAACAATTCATTTTCCTTTCTTACTTTTCTTAGCTCATCTAGAGCACTAATGAGTTCACCTTCCCAGATTACTTCTGCAATTACTTCAACTTCATTTTGAATGAATTCTTCGGCACTTTCAGAATCTTCCTAGCTTCTAGAACTTTCACTATCACTCATATTAGGTAGACTACAAGGGTGATTTACATCAGTAGATTTGGAAGAAGAGGAATTTACTTTATCATCAGAATACTTAGAGAGTATCCTGTAACATGATCTAACTGACCTTCATATGACTTGTTTTAGGTTGCTTCCTTTTCTAATGGCTTTTCCTCTTGATATTCTTGAAACATGTCTTCAATTTTAGATGGTTCATTCTTATTGGATGATTTTTTCTCACCTTATTCATCCGATTCTTTACTTGCTTTGATCATATCTTCAATCATGCAGAGACTTTTAAGCTTGTGCCAAAGTTCATTGGCCAGAGTGAATTTTTCAAACTTGTTTTTCACAAGGTTTAATAATCCATTTGGGATGGCATCCATTGCCATTGATTTGTTATTTCTTAACTCCTTTTGAGCTGCAATTTTTGCTTCCTTTGGTGGAGTTTAACTAATGACTACTAAGCTCCATCCATCAAATCCTACTGACTTCAAATACACCTTCAATCTCATACTCCATGAGACATAATTGGTTCCATCAAACAACGATGGTCCATTCATAGAAGGAATTACTTGTCCATTCATTTTGTGTGTTTAAAGATCTCCTTCAAGTTGGTTAGACTTGTGTGAAGGATCAAATCTGATACCAACTATTGAACACAATGGGATAGGGGGGTGGGGGCTGAATCAATATCTAGTACACTTAATACTTTTCATCCCATCAAACATAAGTAGTTAATCATTCATCATCAACTATGAACAAGAGAATTCATTAACAAAAAGTACACTAGATATACATAGAAACTTAATAATAATAATAATGATAAAACCATAAACTTTTACAATAGAATATGAGTAGACACCAATCTACAATACTCTCCAACTCCAACTGGAAGGACACTCCAACCCCCTAACTTCGTCAAGTACAATTGAAAATAAGCTCCAACTCCCTAGTTTTCCAACTCCAACCGGAAGGAGGCTACAACCCCCTATGTTTTATTAGTTACACTGACAGGATGCTCCAACACCCTAAGATACAAGCTACAATAAGAATAAGAATCTTCCTTGAGATCCAACTAAATACCACTTCACAAACTTCTACAATTCCCAATTCCGCCTTCTTACATAGTCAATTTTACTTCACTCTTTCTAACATTCTGCAATACTCTGTCCTCAATAAATTTTTAAATAGTACTCAAATATGACACCAAACTTCTCTGTCCAAATTACTCCAGTTCTTCCATCAAGTACACCAAATTCATACTCTCTTGGATATGTATCCTAATCATCCCTTATCAACACCTTTCATCATCTACCCTCTTCACATATTCTGTTTTGTTCCTCAATCCCTTCTAGGCCTACTCCCTCACACCCCTTTTACACAATTCTTTTTTTTTCCCACTTCTCAAGGCTTCCAAATGAAGGTTATTTTCTCCTTATTTATAAGACTCTTCACTCACTTGTAAAGATGACTTATGAAATTCTTCAACTTTTAATCGATGGATTGTTTTAAATGTTGGCCTTAAGTTATTCATAATTTCTTCTTAGGTCTCTATTCAATGATGTAACTAAGGATTTTCTAGGGATCTTCAATGGCTTGAAGTTCTCATGAATGGAATTCCTTCATGACCTCAATGTGTTTATGTTTCTATTGAAAGGAAAATGTACTATTTTTCAAGGGGTTGTTATACCTTTCATATTTTTATTGTTAAATTCAATGGCTACTCCAATAGCCCACTGGGACTTCCACATTCTTCAATGCCTTCACTCTTCAATGAACTGTCATTTGACATTTAGGGTTGTTGTATGCTAGTGCTTTGTTTTACATGGGAAAAGTACTCTCAATGTCACTTGTATCCATTGCTCCTATTATTTGACACTCATCCATAATCAGTCAAAATATTCCACACTAAGAATTTGTTCATGGGGTAGGACTGCTTCAATATATCCAACATATTCTTTAGGTTTGTTCCAACAAATTTAAAATCGTTTCTTTTGCTTGTCCTCAAATTTGATCTCATGCTCCTCAATTATTCTTACCAAATAGAGTTGCTTCGAAACATGGTTTCATACTTGACTTCATGGCTTCAAGACTTCATGGTATTAGGTTTGTTTGGCTATCAAAAAAAAAAGTATTCTTCTTAAACTTCCATTTCTCAAATCTGAATGACTTATCATGGAATAACTTCAAATATGGTTATGTTATTCAATCATCTCCATATGTTCTCAATATATACTTCTTTAAATTGGAAATAATGTCCCCATTTGACATAAATGACAACCTTTGTTCAACATATAGTTGTATGGAGAGAAGTTGTTGAAAAGGTAGGGAAGACGATAGTGAAAAGGATAAGTTATGATGAAGAATGGACCAAAGGATATTCAACCATATGGGTATTACCGTAATATCAAAACAAAGGATGAAATTAAACAGAATTCAAAGAGGGAGTGAATGTAAATACCTAAGTTACATAGTGAAGAGTATTTCTAGAGTTCAAATAAACATAGTTTTAAAAATTGGTGAAATCGGTTGATTCGCCGAGTTGATGGAAAACTGATCCAAATCGGCCTGAAATCAGTTTGATCAACTGGTTTGGTAGCAAATTGGTCAAATCGACCAATCTATGTAAAAAATTGGTCGTTTTTTAAATCTTTGTCATGTGGAGAACCCTAGGACCTAAATCTACTTAATGAAATCTGCCCCCCTCCCCCCTATTCCCCTACTCCTATTTCTTATTCTCATTGTGGAGCAACACTGCAACGATAACAATTTGCAAGCAGTGCGACTGTGTGACTGAGGGACAACGATGGGGACAATGGACTATGCAATATGTAGTTGACGATGTATGGAAATTGTCTATGTAACATGTTTTTTGGACTCTACAGACCATATAGCCTATAGGACCCATATATAATGTATTTTGTTCCAGTCCATGTCTCCTAGATATGTATTACACAATACATTTTGTGCCATTTTGATATATTCACTCTTAAATGGTATATATATTAATAGGCTTTAGATATTTGATCTCTAATGCTTTGGAATCATGGACTAGAATATTGAAAATATTGTTTTTCTTTAAAATTTAAACAGTTTATGTATTTTTTAGTAAAGCAAATCATTAGATTCATATCGATCGAGTCATGACTGATCCATTACCAATTCCAATTCCAAGTCCAAGTGGACCCTCAATCGATTCTAAGTCTAATTCAGATTTTTAAAACTATGCAAATAAGTCATATGCTTACATATGGTGTTGAAAATATCATTATGAAGCATTATACAATACGTAGGAATTATTTTTTAGTTTGACATCCATCCACAATGTATTAAGAATTCAACAACAACAAGCTTCTGCAAACTAGTGTCCTGCAACATCATGGTCATGGATTGTTGTAACAGGTCATCAATGGTTTAGTTATTGTTGCTTAATTTTTATTTTCATTTTTACTAGAGGATGTTTGCAAACCCAATGGTTTTGAAATATCCTCTATCATGTGGTGCCCAAAGTTGGTTTTTATTTTTCATGGAAAAAAACTTTATTTGATATTTCACAGTTGAAATTAGAATACATAGGCTTGTCTTTTCAACACTATTCAAGTGCCAAAAAGTCTCTTCTACCTTTTATCCAAATAAAATTTAAAAAGATCCTAAACAACTAATCAAAACATCCACCCTCCATACTTTAATAACCTTTGTGATTATAAAACACAAAATTACATATAAGACTTGCTTTCTTAGGGTTTTTAATTATCAAAATAAAAAACAACAATAAAATAGAGACAAAACATGGTTAGCATCAATACTAGATATGTTTCACCTTTGTCTATGATGCCGGAGGGGTTTTCATCACAAGTTTTTTTTTCTTGTTATTTTAATCATCAGCGAATAAAAAGGTGCACTCATTTTCATTCAATTGAGAAGTACTTCAAAATTCCTTGGGTCTCTTCATTATTGTTGGATAGTGTTAGAACTTGCAACTATGGTTGGAAGTCTTCATGAGTTATTCTTGGATTCTTTGTAACATATTCTTTTTAAGGATTATACAACATGCGATGTTGAACTTCTTGGATTCTTTGGCGACTTACCCTTTTCATAGAAACTCATGGAATTCTTTCAATAAACACTCTAAATTCATATACAACTAAGTTGATTTTATTGATCTTAAAAAAAAAGTATTATTTGCTCTACAACATAATGTAATATTATCGATGAAAGACACATGAATTTATTATTCCAATAAATTTAGAAAATTATTGCAAATAATGCCTACGAAACAAATCTAAAAATAATTCATTAAGTAGTTTAATTTTTAAACATGTCATGGAGCGATAACTACCTTAGACTATGCAGTTTATTAACTGGTTGTATGATATCAAATTGAAGAAATTCAAAATAAAAATTGATAGATTCACAAGGTTATGCCCATTAGAAACAAGTTTTTTTAACGTACATTAGACTCGTTGGTAAAAGATCCCAAGAAACAACCTAAGTATAATTTTGTTGGAAATTTTCGGCAAGGACTTGCAACTACTATTTATATCTTTCACACCTGATGTCAAAATTAAATAATTCTGATTAGAGATGAAACTATATTCATAGATATATATCCCATAGAGATATATTTTGAAATCTCATTGAATTTTGAAATGAAATGTTTTAGTAAATTAATGAACATGGCAAAGTTTATAATTTTCAATGTGGACCAACAACTATAGTTTTAGGCACAACTCTTTCATCCAAATTTAGAGACATTATTTAAGTGGGAGTTGAAACTAGATTCATATATAATTCACCCATATAAATAGGTTTTAAATTCTTTGAATTTATATGTTAAATATGTTAATAAATAGTGTAAAATATTGATTTTTACAGTGTAGATTTTGGGACAAGCAATAATTGGTTTGTGCATATATTTTGTGTAAAATATTGAAACAAAGAGATTCAATTTGGTTTGGAAACCATATTCCAATTAACATATTATCTAGAAATAGGATTTGAAAATGTCTCCATATGTGTTGAAATATTGTAACTTCAAAGGATATTCTAAATGTATTTTACTGATGTAACCCAAGGGAGATGTTATTATTCCTTCGGTGGGGCGTTACTATTGTATTTGGTCATCATAGAGTCATGAGGTAAATCATCCATTGTAATTCTGGTCATTAGTACCCTAATGAATAATATTAAATATTGTTTTGAGCCTTCTTAGGTGAAGTCGCCCCAGACAGTTTAGTGGGGCTAACTTGTTTAGGGTAAAAGTCAGTTGGCTCAATATGTATAAATAGGAGAGACGTGATTCTTATTTGGACACAAACTCATTCACTTGAGTAGTGCATATGAGAGAGAGAGAGAGAGAGAGAGAGAGAGAGAGAGAGNTTTGGTTGGGTTTTCTTCCCCTTGAGGGTTTCCTAGGATAAATAATGTGTCTATCTTGTGATTTTGTTTCTTTCAGTGATTCTGCATATGCTACTGCTGTGATTTTGAATTGAAAACTAATGATATCTAGTCTAGCATATGAAATATTAGCATGGTATCAGAGCTAGGCTGAATAGGATAGCTTTCATAAGGTGAAACTATCTCTCCTCCCTCTTTGGAAGAAATTAGGGTTTCTGCAAAAGTTGGAGTTTTGAAGATATACTTGCATAGAAATTTGTGCCTCCCCGAAGCGCATATATTGAGCCCAGGATTGAATTTTTTTGGTGGTTGAATCTCTAGGAAATCCAAACCCTAGTTTGGCCTTGAACCATAAAACTATAGAAAACCAGAACCAAAAATTCTGGAGAACTACAACTTCGCAAGTAGGATTTGAAGGGTGAATATTTGGGATCTATATACATTAGTTGGACCAACCAACTCACCTCATTCAAAAGCATCTACTGGTAAGGTCAACCTCCTATTTTGAGAAAATTCATTTTTTAGTGACCTACTGGACAAGATGGCCCCAAGCACTAAGCTTGAGGACAAGCTAGAAGGCATAGAAAACTTCATAGCTTTGAAGTATAGGATTGGTCTCATTCTAAAAGAGGATGGCCTTGAGAAGTACATCAAGGATGAGATTGCAGAACCTAAAGAAGATGAAGCTAAGGAGAAGCACGAACATGACCTAATCAAGGCAATGATGATCATTGTTGATTCTATTAAGGATCACTTGATCCCTTAAGTGTCATCTAAGAAGACACCTACGCAGATGTATGATACACTTTTTATAATGTATGAGGGAAGGAACATCAATAGAAAGATGAATATGAGAGCTCAACTAAAGGGCACCAAGATGATAAAAGGAGAATCATTTCAAGATTACTTCACAAGGTTCTCCCAGTTTAGAGAACAACTAAGTGCCATTGGAGACACCCTTGATGAGGATGAACTAGTCATGAATTCTCTCAATGGTCTCACTAGACCTTGGGAGTCATTCATATAGACTCTGTGTGCCAGAAAAGAAAGTATGAATTTTGACATAGTATGGGAAGATTGCATACACTAATAAGCTAGAGTATCCAACATAGAAGCTCTACTCAGAGAAGATGATCAGGCTCTAGCAACCCATACTAAAGGAAGAAAGAAATTAAACTTCAAGAAGAGTAATTATAAGCCTTCAAAGAAGAAGTTTCAAAAGAAGGAGAAGGATTACTCAAAATATCAATGCTACAACTGTCATAAGATAGGACACCTAGCCAAAGGGTGTCCATCACCAAAGAAAAACAACAACAACAAGATGCATCATGCTCATCTAGCTGAATATGAGGATGAAGAAGAAGGGAGACCTCGAAAGAGACTAACTAAAGGTGAAGATGTAGAAGAATATGTGTTATTCTCTGCACTCTCTGGGTCTGTAACACTTGGAGAAGATACATGGCTTATTGATAGTGGTGCCTCAAAGCACATGACAGGGAAGAAGAAAACTCTGTCAAGACTTGAAGAGAAGAACTCTCCCTAGAAGGTATCATTGGAAGATGACTATAAATATCCCATCAAAGGTGTTCGTGAATCAAGCTACAAGCTTGACTCTGGGACTTCCATGAAGATGAAGGAAGTAATATATGTACTAGGTTTGAAAAAGAACTTACTTTCCATCTCTTCTCTAGATAAGAAAGGATATAGAGTTGCTTTTATAGATGGACAAGTACTTATGTGGTCCAAAGGAAATACACTTGAAGATGTTGTGGTCATTGGAGAAGAAGGAGGAGGATTGTATAAGCTCAAAGGACATCCAGAGAGAACTCTTGTCCATGAGACTACCAACTCAAGTGAATTGTGGCATATGAGACTTGCTCACATCAACTACAAAGAATTTCCCTATGTGACCAAGGTGGTAACATGGTTACCATATCTTAAGATAGAACATGAGGGAACTTGCAAAGGACATGCAAGAGGAAAGAACATCAAGAATCCCTTTCCGAAAATTGAAACAAAGACCAAAGGTACGTTGGAACTAATTCATTCTGATGTATGTGGTCCTATTCCCTCCATATCCTTAAGTGGATATGAGTATTATGTCACATTTATTGATGATTATTCAAGAAAGACTTGGATATACTTCTTGAAGAATACAAGTGACGTGTTTGGGAAATTCAAGGAATTCAAATCCTTGATAGAGAACCACTTAGAAAAGAGAATCAAGACATTGAGATCAGATAAATCATAATTGTGGAGAATACACTTCAATGAAATTTGAAGCATTCTAAAAGGAGGCAGGAATCAAGAGGGAACTAACCACTCCCTTTAATCCCCAACAGAATGGTATTGCGAAAAGAAATAATAGAACTATCATGGAAGCAGTGAAGATCATGATTCATGACCAAGACCTCCCCATGCACCTATGGGATGAAGTAAGAAGAATAGCCGTATATGTACAGAATAGATTATCTCACAGTGCTCTTGGATTCAAGACTCTTGAAGAGATGTATACAAGAAAGAAACCTAAAGTGATCCATCTCAAGATATTTGGTTGCCCAGTATATGTACATATTCCGAAAGAGGAGAGAACCAAATTGGATCCTTATGGAAATAAGAGAATATTTGTTGGATACTATGAAGTCTCCAAATCCTTTAAGATATACATCTCAGGATTCCATCATATCAATATTAGTAGGGATGTAACATTTGATGAAGAGATAGCTCTTAAGAAATCTAGAAGGTGTCAAATTGAAGAAGTACATGAAGAGGATGTACCTCCCATAATGGTAGAAGTTGAAACCTCTCCTAAAATAGTAGCATTTGAATATCATGCCATGTTAGAACCTCAGGAACCCCCTACTATGGATATCTCTTGAAAGAGAAAACTTGCTTGGGTAATAGAAATCATACAGGAAGCAGAGAGATATGGAGCTCTAGAAGGCTCCAAAAGAACCAGCAAAAGATCAAATCCATATTCCGGTTGTGTACCTTTGATGTGTGACCTTATAGATCAAGAACCCACCAACTATGGGGAAGCCACACAGAAGAAAGAATGGGTTGAAGCAATGACGGAAGAATATCGGTCAATCATGAAGAATGATATTTGGGATATAGTTCCCAAACCATAAAACAAGAGTGTGGTATATTCGAAATAGATCTACAAGATAAAACATGCTGCTAATGGAAGTATTTAAATGTACAAAGCAAGATTTGTGGCTAGAGGATTCTCTTAGAAATAGGGGATCGATTATGAAGAGACATTTTCTCTAGTAGCAAGGTACACTTCCATCAGAACCATCATGGCACTTGTTTCCACGATGAAATGGGACTTACACTAGATGGATGTAAAGACAACCTTCCTTAATGGTGTGATTGAGGAAGAGGTTTACATCAAACAACCACAAGGATTTGAAGTCGAAGACATAGCTACTCAAGTATGTAAGTTGAAAAAGGCTTTATATGGACTAAAGCAAGCTCCTAGAGCTTGGTATGGTAGAATAGACAACTTCTTGACAAACTTGGGTTTTACCAAGAGTAAATCTGATCTTAACCTTTACATAAAGATTATGGATGTTGAACATGTCATACTATTACTGTATGGGGATGATCTATTTCTGACTGGAAATGAGAAACAAATCACATATTGCAAGAAGAAGCTAGCTGAAGAATTCGAGATGAAATATCTTGGATTGATACATTATTTCCTAGGGATGGAAGTGTGGCAAAGACCAGAATGAATATTTCTGAATCAGGGAAAGTATGTAGTAGAAATATTGAAAATATTTGATATGTTGGATTGTAAGGACATGGCCACACCCATGGACACCAACCTGAAGCTGTTTTTTGATGAGACATCAGAGTTAGTGGACATGACTCGGTACAGACAGATTATTGGGTCATTAATGTATCTGACGAAAAAAAGGCCAGATATATGCTTTGATGTGAACACCTTGAGTCAGTATCTAGTTAAACCTAGACGAGTTCACCTGATAGCTGCAAAGCATGTGATGAGGTACCTAAAAGGTACAATATATTTGGGACTTTACTATGGGAGAGATCGTGACTACAAACTATATGGATATACAGATTCAGATTGGGAAAGATGTGCCACTAACAAGAAGAGCACCTTAGGTGGATGTTATTGTTTTGGATCTGCCATGATCTCATGGTTTAGTAAGAAGCAATCCAGTGTTGCTCTCAGTACAACTGAAGCAGAATACATTGCGGCTTGCTCCGCTTGTTGTGAAGCGATATGGATTCAGAACCTGATGTCATGATTATTTGACATGGAGTTAGACACCATAGTGATTCTCTGTGACAACCAGAGTTGTATAAATATGACATAGAACCTGATGTTTCATGAAAAATCAAACCACATAGAAATCTGATATTTTTCTATAAGGGATATGGTACAAAAGGGATCTATCAAGATCCAGTATGTGAGTACCGACGAGCAAGTTACTGATGTACTAACCAAGCCTCTATCTTGATTAAAGTTTGAATATTTCCATGACAATCTTGGTGTAGTCCAAAAATACCTTGCTCGCAAAGAGTAACACTGATGGAACTATAGATGATGAAGATATGGAACTTCTTCAAAAAGGAAGATCAGGTCGAAGACATGAACCCTCCTCGGACAAAGGCGGAGCGGGTTGATAATATGGAACTTCCCAGGAAAGGGGGAGTAATGATGAGAATGACCTCGATGATGGATGACTGTGATGATGAAGGTCCAACATTCACTTGTGGACAATAGTATCCTCTCTTGAGGATGGCAGGTATAACACTTTGTTCATGATATTGGTCCTTACTAAGGATGGACCTGCAAATGTTACTCTCGCATGGAGAGTACCCACATTCAGTTGTGGATACCATAGAATAAACACTCGCTCGGGAGTGGTCCTAACCTCAGTGGTAAGGATTCTCTACGATGAGTCCTCACAGGAGAAATGACTTACATTTTGTATGTAGTCGAGATTTGCTCTGTAGACAATGCTCTTGTTTGGAAGAGTATACCTACACGTGAGTGTAGATGCCGTAGTATAACAATCACTTGGGAGTGGTACTAACCTTAGTGGTATGGATGGTCTATGATGAGTCCTCATGGATGATAGGGCCTACATTGGGTGCGTTCGAGATCTACATTTATTTGTAGACGATTCAACTGATCGATATCATGGATCATGCTGATGGAGGATTGCATTGTCCTTGGACTCACGTACTAAAGTGATAGGGATTGATCATCCTACAAAGATATCATGTGTATTGTAGGTATCGAGGTGACAAAGGATAAAGTAGATCATTAAAGTAAGGTTTCAAATGATCTATAAGTTCAAAGTACTACTGAAAGGGATCAAAAAGATTGAAAGTGTTGTTGCTATGAAGGATCGAAGATCGAAGTGCTGCTATGAAGGATCAAGAAGATCGAAAGTGCTACAAGGGATTGAATATCGAAGTACTACTGCAAAGGATCGAAGATCGAAGTGTCGCTACAAAGGATCAAAGATCAAAGTGTTGTTACAAAAGGATCAAGTGATCATGTGATGCAGAAGATGAAGGCATTGAAGAGTAACTGTTCCAGTTACTGATTGTGAAAACTTCCTATGATGTATAGATGTATTACCTTGATACTATTAAAGATATTGTCTCTATGTTCTCCTATAGTCTATGTACAAAAATTTGAATTCCATTTAGATCTTCAAGCAGATAGTTCTAATAATGTTTGCAGCAAAAGAATGGAGAATGAAGATACAAACTGAACAAAACAAACCACACAGGAAATGAAAAAGTATTGCTCAAGAATTTACAGTATCATTCACAATAATAATATCTGGTGTTACAATGGTTTACATAGGAAAGAATTTGAATGCATGGGGTATGAATTCAAATCTCCCAAGTCGATATGACTGTATCTAACCGAATCTCTAACTCATGGTCTCCCAATCAATATCGAAGTCCAAAATCAACTCCCAGATGTCCAACCAACTCAAACAAACAGTGACGGCTAGTTAACTCAGTGCAACTAAGTGCGTTAGGTGGGAAAAGGCACCTACTTCATATGCATCCATGCATTATCCATGCAAGACATGTGCTAGATAACTATTTGAGAACTAACTGAAAGTAACTAAAGGCTAACTGAGACTAACTAGTACTAACTCCAACTAACTGAAGTAGGTTGGTGTCAGGACTCCCAGTGGATCCTAAAATGTAGGGATTGGTCTATGAGGTGCCCAAATTGATGCATGCACATGCAGTAAGTGGAAGTTAACCTCTAGAAGTGTTCCCCACACTCCAGTGACTGGTACATGTTGCCCCATTGGGCTAAGTGGACCCAATTGTACTAGTGGACCCAAATATTTAATTAAGGTTCCTAAGTTAGGCAATAATTAATCTAATAGACATTTGACCAAGGGAGGATTAATAATCGTAACCCCCCCCCCCCTAAATCCTAACTTGGACAACTGTGGGCCCTGGTAACAAAACCATAGGTCACCCAAATACAATCTAAAAGATAATAAAAAAATGTTGCTTAATACAACTGAGGAAACAAGGGAAAACCTCATGGGAAAACCCTCCCATAAAAAATAAGCAGGAAAATAGCAATCCGCAAGTTATCTTTAGAAGAAAGAAGCTTCCTCCTTAGAAAAATAACTTGAGCAAAATACTGCTGCAAAATTGCAGCTCTATGCAGTAGCATGGTCCATCAATGGACCTCTAAATGTACTTATGAACTGATGACTCAATTTGTCTCTTCTGGATGGTGAAGGTTGGGAATTATCAAGTTTTTTCTTCTATGGGGCATGTAGCTTATCATTCGCCATCAAGAAGTAGCACAGACCTGGAACTTTGTTGGACCATTTTGTAGAGAGCAAATCTGTGAGAGATAGTGCAACATGCTCATTCTGATATTGGGACCTTGTTCTTCTTCTATCTTCTAGATCTCCAGCACCTCTTCCAGCTGCATCAATAAGCTTTTGAGCCCATCTGGGTTTAGAATTCTGATTAGGAATAGGTACTGGATCTGGATCTAGAATCTCTACAGATTCAGTCTCAATAACAAGATCTTACTGAATGTGATCTTCTTCATCTAAATCTGAAACCTATAGGACATCATCATCATTATCAAAAATATGTGGATAAATAGTTATACCTTCCTGCGCTACTGGAGGAGTATCATGCAGTTGTTCTTCTTCGAACTAGACACTCCTTTCAATGAAGCATCTTCTGGTAGAAACCTCCATTGGTTTGTAAGCTTTTGCATCTTTTGCATATCCCAGCAGAATGCATTCACTACTTTGGGCTTGGAATTCCTTCCTCTTATCAAGTGGTATTCTGGCCCAAGCTTTGGAACCAAAAACTCTCAGATGAGAGACATTGAGCTTATACCCATGCAGTGCTTCGAATGGATTCACCCCAACCACTGAATTGTGGGGCACCCTATTCTGCAAATACGAAGCACAATTTACTTCTTCAGCCCAAAGACAAGGAGGTAGATTCTTGGCATGGAGAAGGAATGTTTCCATCTCTTTCAATTATCTGTTCTTCCTCTTAGCCACACCATTTTTCTATGGTGTGTATGGAACTGAGTGTTCCATTCGAATCCCATCTGATTCACAGAAACTCTGGAAATATCCTTTGATGTATTCTCCTCCCTTATCGGATCTTATTGAATTGATCTTCTTATTGAAACTATTCTCAACCATAGCTTTAAAATTTTTAAAAGTCTCAAAAACTTCTAATTTTTGTTTCATGAAGTAGATCCAACAATATCGTGAACAGTCATCAATAAAAGTGAGGAATTGCCTGCAACCATTAATGGAGTTTATCGGCATAGGTCCTGCTACATCACTATGTATCAAATCAAGTGTAGTGGCGGCTCTATGTGCCTTCCCAACATCATACTTATTTTCTGGATGCTTACCTACCAAGCAACCAACACATACTCCATCGAAAGTTTGGATGGAGGGCAAACCTTCAACCATTTTATCATTGTGGAGTTGCTTCGGATATTTGAAATTGAGATGGCCAAATCTCTCATGCCAAATCTTACTGGTGTTGTTAGCATGAGACAATAAAGATGTAGGAGGAGGAACATGTAAGAAATGTGAGAAATGTGAGAACTCATAAGCTTTGGTAAAGTGATTTGCAATACCTTTCGCTACAAGCTTTCCAGTGGATTTTTCTGTAATCTCAATTGATTCTGAATTGAATGTAACTCTCTTGGGAGAGCATGTATGTGTCATTTGGTAAATAGACAACAAGTTAGCAGCAAGGGAGGGCACATATAAGACATTCTTGAAATCACCATGCTTTGCTCTGACTGAGCACCTTCCTTCTACTAGAATCTGGGAATCATCTCCCATGTGAATGTTAGGCCCCTTTGTCAGTGAAAGAGTAGAGAAGGATTCTTTGGAAGCAACCATGTGGTTGGAAGCTCCATAATCTATTATGTATTCCTAGGATGGAGAGATTGTTGCTTTCAAAGCATGACACCTCTCAGTATCTTCTGTCTCTGGTTCTTCATCAGGATTCTTTGCTCTCGGGGAAGCAAAGTTATGCTGGTTGAGAAGAGTTGACATTTCATCAATTTCTTTCCTCATACAATGATCTTTAAGATGGTACCCCTTTTCATAATAAGGACATAACTTCTTTTCAAATTTATTCTTCTTAGAGTTGGAGGGCCCTTCAGAAGCTTGCTGATTTTGTTTAGGCTTTGAATCAGCTGCCTTTGGCTCATTCTTCTTTGATTTCCCCTTTGCTTGCACTTTGGAAGAGTAAAAAACTAGAAGAGCTTGATATTTGGATGTCTTCATGATTCCCATTCTCATCAATTTGTCTTGCTCTTTGATTAAGGACTCGGAAAAAGAATCTAATGAAGAACCTTCCAATCAGGAAAGATTTCTCGCTTGGAATAAAATATGGAAACAAATACAGAATACTCAGGGCCTAGTTTGTTGAGTATGGAAAGGACATTCTTGTTATCCTTCCTCTCTATTCCACACTGTCTGCACTGGAGTACTAGAGACTTGAATTTAGTGATGAATTGCTCAAAAGTCTCGAAATTGCTGGGATATAAAGATACCAACTCATTCTCCAGAATGTGTCCTCGATGCTCATATTGTTTGTTAAACAAGCTATCAAGCTTCTCCCAGGATTCTCTGGGAGTCCTCAATCCTTCTAAATGGAAGAGGAGATCTCTGGAAATATAAGTACATAAGTACTCGAATGCTTCATCACAATGGTTTAGGAACTTTTTCTGCTCTATCGGCTGATGAGGATCATCCTCCCATCCATATATGATCCTGTGGTAGCCATGCTTGTGCAAGGCCAGCTGCATATCAATCCTCCAATCAAGATAATTAGAAGTTGCGAGGATCCGTGGTTCAAGAGTTTGAGAACTCATAATTGCTCTGGTTGGAATACTGCAAATATTTCTCACAAGCTACGTAGCACCTATCAATTTCACTGCAATAACACACTAAAACATATGAACTGTTAGAATCATGCTTTTCCTCCTAGCATGAAAATTTTTTCAGGGTCCTTCATGCCCTCTCCACTGCTCTGAATAAATCCAGAACTAACAAATTTTCATAAGGGACTTCTATGGAAACTTAGCTGCTTCTGATGTTCGATGGGGAGAAACAAACATGAAACCTGCCTGAGAAGGCTCTGATACTATATTAGAATTTGAATGCCATTTAGATCTTCAAGCAGATAGTTCTATTAATGTTTGCAGAAAAAGAATGGAGAATGAAGATACAAACTGAACAAAACAAACCACACAGGAAACAGACAAGTATTGCTCAGAAATTTACAGTTTCATTCATAATAATAATATTCGGTGTTACAATAGTTTACATAGGAAAGAATTCGAATGCATGGGGTATGAATTTGAATCTCCCAAGTGGATATGACTGTATCTAGCTGAATCTCTAACTCTTGGTCTCCCAATCCATATCAAAGTCCAAAATCAACTCCCAGATGTCCAACCAACTCAAACCAACAGTGACAGTTAGTTAACTCAGTGCAATTGAGTGTGTTAGGTGGGAAAAGGTGCCTACTTCACATGCATCCATGCATTATCCATGCAAGACATGCGCTAGATAACTGTTGGAGAACTAACTGAAATTAACTGAGGGATAACTGAGACTAACTAGTACTGACTCCAACTAACTGAAGTAGGTTGGTGCAGGGACTCCGAGTGGCTCCTAAAATGTAGGGATTGGTCTAGGAGGCGCCCAAATTGATGCATGCACATGCAGTAAGTGGAATTAACTTCTAGCAGTGTTCCCCACACTCCAATGACTAGTACATGTGGCCCCATTGGGCTAAGTGGACCCAATTGTACTAGTGGACCCAAATATTTAATTAAGGTTCCTAAGTTAGGCAATAATTAATCTAACAGACATTTGACTAAGGGAGGATTAATACTCCTAACATTATGATGATGATGTCAGTAGAATAACCTTCTCGTTAAGGGGGAATGTTGAAATATTGTAATTTCAAAGGATATTCTAAATATATTTTATTGATGTAACCAAAGGGAGATGTTATTATTCCTCTCACGGGGTGTTACTATTGTATTTGGTCATCATAGAGTCATGAGGTAAATCCTCCATTGTAAGTTGCGTCATTATTACCCTAATGAATAATAGAAAACAGTGTTTTGAGTCTTCCTAGGTGTTGATTGCATGGGCAGACCCGGGTTTACTATAATCAACCAACAACACCCCTAGCTCACTGGCCCTTTCGGCGACAGACCGCACTGCGGCCTGAAGTCTCACCCGAAGTGATTCTAATGGGTTGGCCAAGGACTCAAGCATCTTGGACCAGGTTCTGTGGCAATCCTACTGGTGGCTCGCAGCTCTTTTGGCTGCAAGATCTCCCTCTGTGTCTGTGCGTCGCGCAGCTTCTTGCTCGCGCCGTGCAATCCCTTCGTCGCGCAGCTCTTCTAGCCACAGCGTCTCTACCCTTGCGCGCGTCGCGTGGGTTCTTCTCTCGTCGCACAACTTTTTCCTTCTCACAATAGTCCCAATCTCACCGCATTGCCACGCCCCGTGCGACACGAAAATCCTGTTCAACGCTAAGTCCTCAACCCATGGAGTCGCGCACCGCAGCTCCTCTGCCGGTGCGGTATCGCCTTCTTGCGATACCCTCCAACCGCGGCTTAGCGCACTAGCGTCGTTCGTGTCGACGCGCAAGACTTGATACCCAGACTGTCTTACTGTGATTAATTAACTATATAAGGCAAGCATAAGTAGCCCTTATACGACGTGCCAAGGATTTCAACTTGTATATATCTTCCTGTAGTGTTGTAACTAAACAACTCATTCATACATCAACTGTAAGCAAATTGCATAACATAATCGGATAGATGCAGCAAATAAACACAATATGTAAATCAATCACAGAACACAGGATTTTAACGTGGTTCGCCCCCAGGATGGGAGTTACGTCCACAAAACTGTGCTTCTCTATTATAGCTTAAGGGAAGGCAAACACAGTTCTGCTGCGCCTCAAATGCAGCTCAAGATCTTCTCTCTTAGATCTTTCTTCTCTACCTTTATGCTGTCTCTCTTACAACATACTCCTCCCTCTCAGTCGATCCCTGCGGATCGTTACATGCATGCTCTACAAGCCGGCTACTGGTTTTAGTAAGATTGCTACCGCTAGAACCAGAACCAGAGCTCGGCTTTTACAATAGTCTACTTATCCTTATTGCCTATTTCAATCACGACTGTCTCTCTATCTAACCAACTAGCTAACTAATTGACTAGCTAACCCTTTACAATACAAAATATATTCTTATATAGGCAGCCCGAAGGTCATGCCATTACAACACTGTGGGCCTGTCCCAACAGTAACCCAAACCCTAATTAGTGACAGTCGGTCCTCTCTGTCCTTGAGGTAGCCGCTTCTCGTCACACCACAGCTCTCTGCAGTCTTCCATGCTTCCCGGCACTGATCATGGGTACTATGCACTGCTTCGCCTTCTGTCCTTCATCTTCAATGATTGAGCCTCGTTGCTCCTTCTTCTTTATGAGGGTCGCTGAGCCCTCCTGTCTTCCGTCGCTGCCTTCAATGCAGTGGGTGAACTCTCCCTTCTCGGCCACTCAGGTATTTGCTCTTTCTCCTTTATGAACGCTCTAGTGTTTGAGAAGTGCTCCACAGATATCCTTTCCTTTTTACCTGGGTTAGAACTTTTATCACAAGGAAAATCTGTATCTTCCAGCCTTCTCAAACATTTCATTCAGTCTGGAGCCTTGTGTACGGAAGAGAAGCAAACCATGAGCTCTGGTCCGAGAACAAGCCTTTGTCCTCGTTCTGGAAGTCTCCCCTCCGCTAGGTTTGCAGTCCTCTTCCACTTCTCTTCTCTTTGAAGTGCTCCAGGTCCAAATGCTACCTCTGATCCTCAGGTTTTTGTTTCAATACCTCTGCAATCTTTCGTGTTTCTCTTAGCTGATCAGATAGGTCAGCGATTTTCTCCCGTTTCTTTCTTTTTCTGATTTTTACTTTCTTTCTGACAGGAGATTTCTTCTCATTCTTCTGTTTTGATTTCTTATCTTCAGTGATCGGCTCGGCGTTCTTATTCTCCTTAGCAGAGACTTTGGTGACAACTTCTACTTCTGGTGCGTGACTCCTCATCCTTAGCAGCTGTCTGCGCTGTGATGTCTCTAATTTCACAACCTTGGGTGGCGTTGTCATGGCGAACGCACGACCAATACGCTCTTTCCAAACTTCACTTCTATAGGTTCGGCCTCAGTCAGAATCCGCTTGGCTGAATACTCTAGGCGTGCAGTGGCTTCGAGCTCTGGAAGTCACTGTACTCTGGAACTTAATTGGCTCTGCATAGGGGACACTTAGCACTGCCCTGTATAGCTCTCGAGATTTGGCAACTGTACCCTTCCTTCTTGAGGGATGTCTGCTTTTATGCCGAAGGCATACTACCGGACGCAACGGTCCTCCTGGGTCACCCCCGTTGGTCAGCATAATTACTTGGATGAGCCCCTCCCCGTCATTCTGATCCGCCATAATTGCTGAGATCTGATCACGTGTCCCTCAAAGCGTGCATATCCAGGCATCGGTGTCGTCAGAGATTTACCAAATCTGGAAAAATTTATTATACTGTTGCCAAATCTACGGTAGGGGATACCGGTCATTTCTTCATTAACTGCCTGTCAGACAGTGACTTGACTAGCCCACTGTCAGTTGCAACTGGGTACGTGGAAGGGGGAAACATCACACTGTTGCGATGAAACTCCGCATCACCTGCGCAAACAAACAGCGTAAAAAAATTTATTTTTTTATTTTTTTGGCGGTGTAGACTCGTTCCCGGTGCGATGCCTCCTTTCAACTACACTGGACATCTGCACCGTCATTAACTGGTTTAAGATAGGGTTGAGAGGCGAGGTGGCTATCACTATAGAGCTTAAGCCTACTGCCATTGATCCATGTGGGAAGAAGCTCCCCATTCAACTAGCTAAACTGAACGGCACCTCCCTCTGTAACTTGCTGTATCTGATATGGCCCCAGCCAATGTGTATTGAATTTCCCTGGAAACTTAATGAATTTGCTGTCATAGAGGAGCACTAGGTCTCCGATCTGGAAAGTCTTACTCTTAATGTGTCTGTCATGCCAAGCTTTTTCTCGTGCTTTCTGCACTTTCTGATGGAATCCGGCGATGAATCTGTCTTCTTCTAAGGTGAGCAACTGTGCCAACCTTTCCTCGACTGTATCTGTGTCAGTCATCTCAGTAATCTGAGTGATTCTTAAGCTGGGAAGAATATAATCCATAGGCATAACAGCCTCCTGTCCATATACCAAGCTGAAAGGTGTGTGTCCCGTAAGTTTCTTGCATGTGGTTCTGTATGCCCATAATACAGCGTTAACTCTGAGATCGCAGTCATTCCTTTGGTTATTATAGATCTTAGTAAGAGCATTTTCTAGAATCTTATTGAAGGCCTCCACCGTACCATTAGCCTGTGGATGGTAGGGAGTGCTCTTATAGTGCTGAATCTGGAATTCTTCTGTCAATGCCTCAATAGTGCTGTTCAAGAAATGTGTGCCTTGATCACTCATCAAAATTACTGGGCATCCAAATCTACTGATGATATTTTCAAACAGGAACTGTGCAGCTATAGCAGCATCACAATTTCTTACTGCTTTGGCCTCTGCCCATCTAGTGAGGTACTTTGTTACAGTGATAATGTATCTCGCACCAGTGCGCTTCCCTGGTGGGTTGATAGGACCCACAAAGTCTATATCCCACTTGTCAAATGCGCGCAACGTGACCTGCGGTCGCAGCGGCATTTCATCCCGTCGAGAGGGTTTTCCCACCCTCTGGTAGATATCGCAGCATCTGCAATAGTCCTTGGTGTCTTTATGCAACGTAGGCCAGCATAATCCTGCCTCCAGGATTTTCTGCGCAGTCGGATTTCCAACGAAATGACCTCCTGCGGTTCCTGAATGTGCCTCTCTGATAATAACGTCTTTTTCATGCGGCATTACACATCTGCGTAGAACTTCATCCGGGCCTAACTTGTATAGGCATCCTGCAATGAGGGTGAAGTTTGCTGCCTTAACAACCAACTGTTTCTTTTGCTGCTTAGTAAACTCATCAGGTGCTACTCTTGTAGTGAGGAATTGAATGATGTCGGTATAGTAGTCATCTGCGATCTGGATAGAGAACAACGGTGCATCTGGTAGGTTTTCATCTAGGTTACTGGGCTCTTCCCCTGAGTCTATAAGCGACAGATGATCTGGTCCAGCATTCAGTCTTCCTGGTTTCACAATGATTTCAAAATCATACTCCTGGAAGAAGAGTAACCATCTGCAGATTCTCCCCCCTAACACTGGTTTATTGACTAGGTACTTCAATGCAGAATGGTCAGTAAACATTTTAAACGAGGCGCCCAATAGGTAATGCCTGAACTTCTACAGCGCATACACCATAGCTAAGCCTTCTCTTTCTGTTGTGGTGTAGTTCTTTTCTGCTGTCGATAGCTTTCTGCTGGAATATGCGATGGGATGGTCAAGATCCCCTTCTCCTAGCTGTGTCAAGACGACGCCTAGTGCGATGCCAGATGCATCCACGTGTACATGAAATGGATTAGTCCAGTCTGGAAACACTAGGATCGGTGCTGTAACCATCTTTTCTTTAAGTATGTCTAGGCTCTGCTGACATTCCTCATTCCATAGGAATTTTACATCTTTCTTCAGCAATTTCTCCATTGGTGCTGTAATCTTTATGTAGCCCTTGATGAACTTTCTGTAGTACCCGGTATGACCAAGTACTGTCCTGAGTTGCTTGACTAAGTTGGGTGCTGGAAGATTTACAATGATGGCGATCTT
>LPNX010023054.1:4491-15457 GCA_001517045.1 Pseudotsuga menziesii
CATACATTTCCCTATTCTTATGGAATATACTGAAATCCATTGCATGGATTAATATCTCACAGTGCAGAATCATTGTTGCTCGTAGAACGATAGGCATGGTTCACCTCCTTCTGAATCCACCAGTCATTCGCTCTACATGGATTGAAATTGTTCCAAACATTGTACACAGTTTCCTGCTCTGAGAATGGCAGAGTCTCAGCTATGACAATCATTCCTTCCTCGAATGGAACCTGAAACCTATTCTGAGTGAACGTGTAAGAAATTATATGATACAAGGTAGAAAACCAACTTGTAACTAAAGATACTCGATATGATGTAGGAAGAATCACCTCCGCATTAACTACAACCTTTATAAATCGACCGATTGACATATAGTATATCTATCATGGCCTCCTTAGATGATCTGAGAGCTACCACTGAAAATAATTGATTTGAAATAATGGCATCTTCACAAAACATTTTGAGGACAGTTTCAAACAATTCCATATCACATTACTGAATCACATCAACCACCCACAACAACACAAAACAAGCATGGTCGATTCTTGGACCACTCCTGAATTTTAAAGTTGTATTACATAATCTGATAACATTGTCGATGTTGTCTATAAATTGTTTCAAAATGACATACCTGTATATATTTTCAATATCTGAAGTTGGATTTTCATTAATGGCGTCGATGATACATTTCTCCGCTATGACATAGATTCTCCCTTCTCCTTCACGACCGTATAATGGACAATTATTTGTTATTTTTATCATTTCTTCCAGGTTCTCTCTCATTGTATTTAAGTACTCATATTCACTTCTATTAAGTCTGGAATCTAAATGAGGAAAAATAGTACTTATACCCAACAATTATATGAGGTTTCTAAGCTTTGCTTCGTGCACAGGAATCGAGGGAAGAGCATCCAAATATTCCATACATTGTTCTATTTTGTCAGTGAACACTATCTCGCAAGCAACTGGAAGAATAGCCAGTGCTTCGTCCACGCTAGAAAATGATAACCCTCTGGAAGAATACATTCACTATAATTATCAGCACTATGAGAAGTTCTTACGTTCATTTTGATAGGAAGTTGTTTCTTGTTGGAATTCAAGCGATCAAAAATCTTAGTTTCATAAAACTTAGACTTTGCCAAAACCAGAGAATGGAGGGACAGGCGATAAGTTTATTTGTATTGGACTCCATCCTCGTCGAGCAAGTGTAGATTCAAATCAGTGGTGTTTTGATATCCCATTTGCAAGAATTGTTGGGACATTTCACCGTGAATTTCAAATACAAGTACCCTTTCTATTTCCAAATCTTGATTGTGACTGCGTTTGTGAAATATTAGATTGTGACTAACTTATGTGTTTTACCCTGAGTGTTACAACATATTTATAGAGTTTAACCCCTTGTACCCATGGCTTGGATGTGGGCCAACATTACCAAATTATAGCTATTTCTCTCTTAGTTAATTTTGGTATATTTGTAAATTATAATTATATAGAATTTTTTGGTATATTTATAAATTATAATTATATAGAATATAAAATATGCCATGACACAAATTTAGAAAGTTTAAATTTTATTAATTAAACTATTTATTAAGGTTACCTCTATATCACCCAGGTTTTGACGTTTGCATTAAAAATGTATATGATGTTTATATTGTATTTAATCGTGGTGTGGAGCTAAAGGAAAAAGCCCCACCATCGATTTAGCGTTTTATATTTCGATGATTAAAAATCATTGCCGATGGTATTTTGTGCTAGCCGGCACATTATAATTTTGGACATCATGTAAATATGCCATTTAATTAAAAACCCACAACCAGCTATGCCAATGCAACAAATAATGATATGGGGGCATGATTTCCTAAGGATAAGGGAGGGGGTGGAATATTTAACCTCTGAGCCAATAGGAAAAATCCAAATGTCAATAAAAGAACCCAAAAGAGTTGGAAACTACTTTCTTGTCTTATTCACAAACCAATTAAATTCTCCAGGAGTTAGTTGGGCAGTTATTGCCTTGGGCCTTGGGAGGTGTGGGCAATCGTCAGTTCTAGCAGGGCTATCATCCTTGACCACAGGCTTTCCCAAGGGGAAGGTTTCAGTCCATCACCCTCACGTGGAGGAAGAGAGCCGCATTCTTCACTCATGGAGGTAGTCGTAGCTCACCACTCATGCACTGGCAGCCACATTTTTCCTCATGCATGTAGGAAGTTGAATTCCTCACGTGGTATTTCCATTCAAGGAGAAATCTATTTTTCCCATTCACATTTTTGCAGGTTCTATAGTTTTCCCATGTCTGGGAAGTCGATTGGGAAAAGCTCAATGGCTGGGATCTTTGTTTGATCGATTTGTTGTTGTTTATCCTCATTACCTGACTGAGGAAAACCGTTTTTGTGTTGCACAATGAGTGGGAGAAGAGACCCACAATTTCTTGGGTGTTCTTGAGTCCATTTTGGCCACATTAGGGCCAAAACATCCCTGGGAATCGAATTTTTGTTAGGGGGATGTTTTCACCCACATTGGCAACTCGTTTTGTTGCCAAAACTGTTTTCCTCAACCTGGAATTGTGTATCTTGCTCTGTATGCATCTATGCTTTGGTATGAACTGAATTGGGAGTGGAAATGGGTTCTGACCATCTTGATAAACCTAGTGTGTGAAGGAACCTCATAGACATATGATATAGGGGGTTGTTTTTCTTCTTTGAAAACCCTGAATAGCACCGAAAGGGAAGGAATAGCCCGCGGGACTATGTAGCAGAGAAGAGGGTGCTTCCTTGTGTTGGGTGTGTAGATGTTTTAGAAGGCTGGATAGATCTAGTGCAAGTGTCCATAGCTCTCTGGTTGATCTCACTAGCTTAGCAGTCAGCCTTTCCATCTCCTTGTAGCTTGATAAACCCAACTGTGTTTGCTTGGATAAGTTTTGTTGCATCCTTGGCTATGTGTGAGTCTGCTAGTGTTCCCTTATTCCTTGTGGGAATCATGCTCATCTCGGGGGTTGCAGTGCTGCTGAGAGATTGATAAGCACACTGGCCTATGGTTGGGTGGAATGTTGCAGTGACATAGCTGGCTGCAGGATGAGATTCTTTCCAAGATAAGTATTCTTGTGTTTAAATCTATGCACTTGTATTTGCTTAAATGAATTATGATGAACAGGTTAAATGCTTGAATGGAATGCATTTTTCTTTCATTAAATGTTAATGGTTTATGCACTTGTGTATGTTTTTACTTCAGTGCATTTTATATTACGTTCATGGGGCTAGATTTCCAAGATTAGATAGAAGCATAGTCACGTCCTCTCTTTGATAGAGGGGTGGGGATGTGACATCCTCCAATGGAGACATCCATTTTATGTATGAGGCCTTTTTGTTTGTGGGAGATGAACCTTTTCTATAGAAGGATTTAACTATTAAAGTCTATATAGATATACATACCCTACTCCATCCATATGAGAACATATAGCCTCCTAAGAAGAAACACATGTTCTTAATAGGTGCAAAATAGCTAGTACCTATCTTAATAATCAAAATTTTCTATAGGTAAATATAATTATCATTGTACTTATGTTGTTATTACAAATCTCCTATAATTACAATTTTTTTTTTAGTGCTAATTAACATATACTTTAAGTATATCATGTTTTGTCAAACGTTTACTTGTCCTTCTTGTTACATAATATTTTTTTATAAATGCACATAGATGTATGGGAAGATCACTAGTATAAATGATATTTCCTTATGAATATTATATATATATATATATATTAACAAAACTAGTTTTAAAATGTTAAGAAACAAGTATAGTTGGCATACATACACATATGGATATACACATTCAACAAACATATACATACATACTTAGTGTAGTTGGTATATATATATATATTTAAGGGGGCGAATATGGAGCTCTGTGGAATGACGCAAGGAGCATTAGGCGAAGGCTCGTATGGGAAGGAGGCAGGTCGTGAAGGAGCGTAGGATTGTGGGTTGCAGAGGCTTTTATATCTTTCATCTCTTTCTACTCTTACAATGTTTGAAAATGCAAACTCGAGGTGAATAGTTTTATTATCCAACAAGGCCCGACGCACGCACAACCATCAACTCAGTGCGAATAATAGAAACACACAATGTACTTGGAAGAGCTGTATTACGAGCTAGATGGACATAATGGATCCATTTTCTGTATGGATTGAATGTAGGTATACTCTCCATACAAGAGTATCATCTACAGTTATTGGATAAGATTTTTCTTCTGTTGAGGAAAATTGTTTAGTAGAGTTCTCGAAATGATTCAAGAAAAATGCATGCACACATCCCTAATGCACATGCACAAAGTAGTGCAAACACGCTTTTAGTGCGTGTGCACCCATAGAGCGAGATCGTGCCTCTAGTGCGTGCGCATTATGTTTTAAACTATGCACGTGCGTAATTTAAATTTAGAATTTTGGTGCCACCTTTTTTCCAACCGACGTGGTGGATGACTTGGCTTCTTTGGTTTTAGGTTCGGGTTGCCCAACCAAGTGGTTTGGACTGTCTCATGACATAAAAACTTCTTTTGTACCACTTCTATTTGATGAATGATTTTCCATATGCCACGCTTGCCCACTGTGTAGCTCCTTTGTGTGTAGATTCTGAATATGTAATTTTTATTTAAATCAATTATCTTTTTCTAGTTTTTATTTAATTTTAAATGGACTAACGTCAATCTAACACAAAAGGTAGGCTATTTGATTCGACTATAAGTTTTGATTGCCTCGCCTATTTAAAAAACAGAAAAGAACCCGCACAAGAAGACACAAAGACCTACATCCTCAAAAAAAGTATCGTTCATTGACTATGTTAAGACCAAGATGTGGTGGACCAATGGTCGACCTTGTCATTTTACGGCGTCACTGACTTCCTTAATTTGAAAAATAAAAATATAACATAAATAAATATGGAAAAATAACGCTCCACTAGACAAAGCTGTTATCTACAGCTCTATATAATTTTTTTCACAAAATTCCACAATTTGCATACCAAACGAGTGGACCAACCCAAACATATTCATTATTTTTTGGGAAAAATATAACATACCAACCTTAGAAGAACCTCGTTTTTGGGGATTTATGCTTAGTTTCCATAAATAAAAGTTATATATTCCGAAAGGTAATCCGATTGTTCACGTTTCATATTCTTACACCATATTCCAAAAAGTTGTGTAGGTACCTCTAATATTTCCTTTTGAGGTTCAGATTTTTGTTTTTCCATAATTCCATTGCAACGAACACGTCATAAGTGACCAGCATTAGCTTGCACCGGCCTCTCACTAAACCTTCTCTCCCATAAGTGTAGTTTCAAATCAGTGGTGTTTTGATCTCCCATTTGCAAGAATTGTTGGGACATTTCACCGTGAATTTCAAATACAAGTACCCCGTCTATTTCCAAATCTTCATTGTGACTGCATTTGTGAAATATTAGATTGTGATTGACTTATGTGTTTTACCCTGAGTGTTACAACATATTTATAGCGTTTAACCCCTTGTACCCATGGCCTCGATGTGGGCCAACATTACTATTTTATAGCTATTTCTCTCTGAGTTTAAATTTTATTAATTAAACTATTTATTAAGGTTACCTCTATAATACCCCTGTTTTGAAGTTTGCATTAAAAATGTATATGATGTTTATATTGTATTTAATCGTGGTGTGGAGCTAAAGGAAAAATCCCCACCATAGATTTAGCATTTTATGTTTCGATGATTAAAAATCATTGCCGATGGTATTTTGTGCTAGCCGGCACATTATAATTTTGGACATCATGTAAATATGCAATTTAATTAAAAACCCACAACCAGCTATGCCAATGCAACAAATAATGATATGGGGGCATGATTTCCTAAGGATAAGGGAGGGGGTGGAATATTTAACCTCTGAGCCAATAGTAAAAATCCAAATGTCAATAAAAGAACCCAAAAGAGTTGGAAACTACTTTCTTGTCTTATTCACAAACCAATTAAATTCTCCAGGAGTTAGTTGGGCAGTTATTGCCTTGGGCCTTGGGAGGTGTGGGCAATCGTCAGTTCTAGCAGGGCTATCATCCTTGACCACACGCTTTCCCAAGGGGAAGGTTTCAGTCCATTACCCTCACGTGGAGGAAGAGAGCCGCATCCTTCACTCATGGAGCTAGTCGTAGCTCACCACTCATGCACTGGCAGCCACATTTTTCCTCATGCATGCAGGAAGTTGAATTCCTCACGTGTTATTTCCATTCAAGGAGAAATCTGTTTTTCCCATTCACATTTTTGCAGGTTATAGAGTTTTCCCATGTCTCGGAAGTCGATTGGGAAAAGATCAATGGATGGGATCTTTGTTTGATCGATTTGTTGTTGTTTATCCTCATTACCTGACTGAGGAAAACTGTTTTTGTGTTGCACAATGAGTGGGAGAAGAGACCCACAATTTCTTGGGTGTTCTTGAGTCCATTTTGGCCACGTTAGGGCCAAAACATCCCTGGGAATCGAATTTTTGTTAGGGGGATGTTTTCACCCACATTGGCAACTCACTTTGTTGCCAAAACTGTTTTCCTCAACCTGGAATTGTGTATGTTGCTCTGTATGCATCTATGCTTTGGTATGAACTGAATTGGGAGTGGAAATGGGTTCTCACCAACTTGATAAACCTAGTGTGTGAAGGAACCTCATAGACATATGATATAGGGGGTTGTTTTTCTTCTTTGAACACCCTGAATAGCGCTGGATGGGAAGGAATAGCCCGCGGGACTGTGTAGCAGAGAAGAGGGTGCTTCCTTGTGTTGGGTGTGTAGATGTTTTAGAAGGAAGGATAGATCTAGTGCAAGTGTCCATAACTCTCTAGTTGATCTCACTAGCTTAGCAGTCAGCCTTTCCATCTCCTTGTAGCTTGATAAACCCAACTGTGTTGGCTTGGATAAGTTTTGTTGCATCCTTGGCTATGTGTGAGTCTGCTAGTGTTCCCTTATTCCTTGTGGGAATCATGCTCATCTCGGGGGTTGCAGTGCTGCTGAGAGATTGATAAGCACACTGGCCTATGGTTGGGTGGAAGGTTGCAGTGACATAGCTGGCTGCAGGATGAGATTCTTTCCAAGATAAGTATTCTTGTGTTTAAATCTATGCACTTGTATTTGCTTAAATGAATTATGATGAACAGGTTAAATGCTTGAATGGAATGCATTTTTCTTTTGTTGAATGTTAATGGTTTATGCACTTGTGTATGTTTTTACTTCAGTGCATTTTATATTACGTTCATGGGGCTAGATTTCCTAGATTAGATAGAAGCATAGTCACGTCCTCTCTTTGATAGAGGGGTGGGGATGTGACATCCTCCAAGGGAGACATACATTTTGTGTATGAGGCCTCTTTGCTTGTGGGAGATGAACCTTTTCTATAGAAGGATTTAACTATTAAAGTCTATATAGATATACATACCCCACTCCATCCATATGAGAACAGATAGCATCTTAACAAGAAAAACATGTTCTTAATAGGTGCAAAATAGCTAGTACCTATCTCAATAATCAAAATTTTCTATAGGTAAATATAATTATCATTGTACTTATGTTGTTATTACAAATCTCCTATAATTACAATTTTATTTTTAGTGCTAATTAACATATACTTTAAGTATATCATGTTTTGTCAAAAGTTTACTTGTCCTTCTTGTTACATAATATTTTTTTATAAATGCACATAGATGTATGGGAAGATCACTAGTATAAATGATATTTCCTTATGAATAATATATATATATTAACAAAACTAGTTTTAAAATGTTAAGAAACAAGTATAGTTGGCATACATACACATATAGATATACACGTTCAACAAACATATACATACATACTTAGTGTAGTTGGTATATATATATATATTTAAGGGGGCGAATATGGAGCTTTGTGGAATGACACAAGGAGCAGTAGGCGAAGGCTCGTATGGGAAGGAGGCAGGTCGTGAAGGAGTGTAGGATTGTGGGTTGCAGAGGCTTTTATATCTTTCATCTCTTTCTACTCTTACAATGTTTGAAAATGCAAACTCGAGGTGAATAGTTTTATTATCCAACAAGGCCCGACACACGCACAACCATCAACTTAGTGCGAATAATAGAAACACACAATGTACTTGGAAGAGTTGTATTACGAGCTAGATGGACATAATGGATCCATTTCCTATATGGATTGAATGTAGGCATACTCTCCATACAAGAGTATCATCTGCAGTTATTGGATAAGATTTTTCTTCTGTTGAGGAAAATTGTTTAGTAGAGTTCTCGAAATGATTCAAGAAAAATGCATTCACACATCCCTAATGCGCATGCACAAAGTAGTGCAAACACGCTTTTAGTGCATGCGCACCCATAGAGCGAGATCGTGCCTCTAGTGCGTGCACATTATGTTTTAAACTACGCACGTGCGTAGTTTAAATTTAAAATTTTGGTGCCACCTTTTGTCCAACTGACGTGGTGGATGACTTGGCTTCTTTGGTTTTAGGTTCGGGTTGCCCAACCAAGTGGTTTGGACTGTCTCATGACATAGAAACTTCTTTTGTACCACTTCTATTTCGTGCATGATTTTCCATATGCCACGCTTGCCCACTATGTAGCTCCTCTGTGTGTAGATTCTGAATATGTAATTTTTATTTAAATCAATTATCTTTTTCTATTTTTTATTTAATTTTAAATGGACTAACGTCAATCTAACACAAAAGGTAGGATATTTGCTTCAGCTATAAGTTTTGATTGCCTCACCTATTTAAAAAACAGAAAAGAACCCGCACAAGAAGACACAAAGACCTACATCCTAAAAAAATATATTGTTCATTGACTATGTTAAGACCAAGATGTGGTGGACCAATGGTCGACCTTGTCATTTTAGGGCGTCACTGACTTCCTTAATTTGAAAAATAAAAATATAACATAAATAAATATGGAAAAATAACGCTCCACTAGACAAAGCTGTTATCTACAGCTCTATATATTTTTTTTTCACAAAATTCCACAATTTGCATACGAAACGAGTGGACCAACGCAAACATATTCATTATTTTTTGGGAAAAATATAACATACCAACCTTAGAAGAACCTCCTTTTTGGGGATTTATGCTTAGTTTCCATAAATAAAAGTTATATATTCCGAAAGGTAATCCGATTGTTCACGTTTCATATTCTTACACCATATTCCAAAAAGTTGTGTAGGTACCTCTAATATTTCTTTTTAAAGTTCAGATTTTTGTTTTTCCATAATTCCATTGCAACGAACACGTCATAAGTGACCATCATTAGCTTGCACCAGCCCTCTCACTAAACCTTCTCTCCCATTATCCCCATCTTTAACTCTACCCCCTCTTCCTCTAACTCTCCCCCGTCTCCTATTATTTTCCATACCTCCCTTTCTCTCCCTTTATATATATATCATCTACATACTTTCCATTTCTCCATATTTCTATAGTTTACAACAATGAAATATAATGTGCAATTTGATGCATGCCCGCACACACACACACATCCATATATGTAAATATGTGAAGGTAGATACCTTATGTACAACCACACATGTATATCCATTGTATAAACGAATTCAATAACCCTAACTTATTTTATCCATAATAGGACACATTAACCTCAAAAAGTCACACTATTAATCTCAACAATTCACAATAGAATTCTCTATGAGCATTGGATCCAAAAGTTCAATTGGAAAGTGACATCAGAACAAAACTAGCAAAATGGTCACTTATACCTAACTAATAAAAACATAAATTCCCATATTCTTATGGAATACCGAAATCCTCCACATGGCTTAATACCTTAGGGTGCAAAGTCATTGCTACTCGTGGAATGATAGGCATGGTTCACCTTCTGAATCCACCAGTAAATTACTCTATATGGATTGAATCCCCCCCCCAATCAATTGCTCTATCATTTATATGGATTGAATTCCCCGGGCAATCAATTGCTCTATCATTTACATCATTGAAATATACAATTGACAGTATATGGAACTACAATAATATAACAATGCTTGGTATGAGAATTGCTTTCTTGAATGAAAGTAGCTAAAAAAATAAGTTATGCATTTCACTTTAAGATCACCAAAATTAGCATATCTATCATTCATATCACACTATGCATATTTAAAATGATACCAACACTAAATCATTTAACAAAGCATATAAAATCATGATAAATATAGTTAGGCTCAATAATATTGTTATATATTTAAAATATAATAACCATGTCATACATAATATATAAAGATAATCTATAAACAACAATTAAAAGAACAAATCCATACTTATTAATAACTATTTACACATCCAATAGAAAATAGTTATACAACATGCAACTAACAATAATAACAGAAATATCATAACAATAAACAAATAACACATTTACAACTTTACATAACAACACTCTCATTCCTTGCGAATATACTATAATACAATATAAAATAACACTACCATTCCAAATCAATATACTATAGTACAATATTTCAATATATTATAATACAATATTTCATAAAATATTAACACAGACACTACAATCAAACTATATAACAATGAAAACAGTTATTAAGCCCAATATATACTATAATACATAACACTATCTTTTCTAATCAATATACTATAATATTTTAAGGAATATTAACAAGATACTACAATCGAACTATATAACAATAAAAACATTTATTAACAATAAAAACATTTATCAAATCCAATATCTACTATAATACAATATGAAATATTAACTAAGACACTACAACAAAACTATATAACAATGAAAACATTTATTAAGTCCAATGAAAATGCATTAAAAGTAAACCAGTTCAATAAACCTACCTCAGCCTATCCCTAATAGGACACATTAACCTCAACAAGTCACAATATTAACCTCAACAACTTCAACAAGTCACAATATTAACCTCAACAACTAACAATAAATGCTCAATGAGCATTGAATCA